>SKCR01046063.1:0-214656 GCA_019454045.1 Zanthoxylum bungeanum | reverse complement strand
CCGAACAGTACTAACATGCGCCGGGTCCACAAATCAGAATCTGAGAAAAGTTTGACTTTGCTAAAATGCACCGTGCCACGTGTCACCATCACAGCCGATCTGCTAACATGCGTCGTGCCACATGTCAGCATCCTACGGTGCCGACAGTCGCCATCGCCACGTGTGCCACGTGTCACTCCAGGTCATTTCCATGTCATCAGCCACGTCAGCAAGTCAACAAGTAAACATTGCCACCTCACCGCCACGTCATCATCAGCCAATCAGGAAGTGCCACGTGTCGCAATCCTACGGTGCCAACAGTCTCTTTCCCACGTGTCGCCACGTCATCGCCACGTCAGCATCAATAATTGAGTATCTAATCCTTATCTGACACGTGGCGGATAAGAATCTCAGCGACCAATCATAATCCGCCACGTGTCATAATAATTGAAGCCCAACCACCGCGCCACGTGTCACCTTATCAGCTTATCCAGAATCTTCAAACAGACGAACCAGAGCGTGCCACGTCGACAGAAGCTGGCGTAGCGACGCCAGAGGCCTTGGCGTCGCGACGCTGGAAGCTTATCCGCGCCTATAAATTGAGCTCGAGATTTCAGAATTGAATGCACCACTCTATCTCTTCTATTCTATCTAAAGAGAGAGTTTCTCTCTCTAGATTCTTTAGTTTTTAGTTTTTTTTTTAGTTTTTTAATTTTTAGTTTTGTAAATAATTTTAATTACGTTTTGTGATAATAGTAATTTAATTTTTACTTTTTATTTTTTACAGTTTTTACTATTTACCATGAGGAGGTAACTTCTCCAGCTAGGGTGAAAGGTAATTCTTTTACTGTTACTATTTAGATTAATCTCCCTTAAAATAATATATTCACTATTTAAAATATTGACTTAAAAAGGATACCGCCAGATTGGTCGGTTGGTAATTTAATTTAATCTGGTTTAAACCTGACTAATAAAGGATACCGCCAGATTGATCGGTTGGTAATTTAATTTTGATTCTGCCTTTATGGCTGGTTGGACTTAATTTGACTTAATCAGGTTACCGCCTATATGGCTGGTTGGAGAAAGAATCACAAGTTTATATATTATTTTATGGGAGATATCTAAATTAGTAGTAGTAAAAGTAATTCCTTTTACCTTAGCATTTTATTTTATTTTACTTTTCAGTTTTACTTTATGTCTTTTACTTTTCAGTATTTTTACTTTATGTCTTTTACTTTTTAGTTGTTACTAGCCCTAGTTATGTGTTAGTTATCTGGGGTTGTGATGAATTCTAATATCACCGGTTTATAAGGGTTATTTTATAGTTTGGGTAATTTAAAGGTTTACTTATTAAGTCTTAAGCTTAATGCTTCTTGTTGTCTGATCACCAATAAAATTGATGTGGTAAATCTAAAATGAACTAGATATAGGGATTTTAGGTTTCAGCCTTAGACTTAATAGCCCACGATCTTCCTTGAGGATAGATAACCCTTTAATAGATTTCCTTACAGGATAGGAATATACCTGTCGGGCGGGGGTAGCCATAATTGGAACTTAAACTTAATGAATCCAGATAATTTGGTTGACATAGACATATGGTTCAATTGGGTTAAACTGGGTATTTGCGTCTGACCATCGAATAGGCTTTTACATAATTTAGTATTCCAGGTTAGTAAACTGATTTATTACACAAAATAAAATAACCACTTCATCTTTTAAAAGATATTAGAAGGATTTACAACCCTAGATCTTTGTGTCTTTTGTTATTTTCCTTAGTATTTTCTTTTGTCTTTTTATTTATTTATTTATTTTGCAAAACCACTTTCAACCAATCAAACAATCATTCTCTTCTCCATCTAATTAGATATTTGTAAATAAATAGTATCAATAATTAATAACAATAGTAGGAATTAAGTCCTCGTGGGATCGATATTTTTATACTACTTGAACGATACGTGCGCTTGCGTTATACGTGTGTGTTTACACCGGTCAGTATCTCAAGTCAAAGAATCATTATGCTACTCAGCCCGAGAAGATTCTTATTGACGTTGGTGTACCATCTATTATGAGTCTTCGATGAGTCATCCAGTGTTTATTCGATATAAACACCTACATGTCTATACAAGTCTCTGAGACTCATTGTTCATTGAGAATCAACCATTGAATCCAAGATTCCAATATACGATATGTACCGGTCTCAGCGGGTTTACTTTTTGATCAAGTAATGTAAACCTTGACCAGGAAACTGTTAAAGAAATGATACTGTTATGATACAACTCAATGTCAGTTGCGACGCTTTTGCAACTGTATCATAACTAATCATTCTAAGGTCAGTTACGTCTTTACCATATATAAAGAGGTGTTATATTATAGAAACTGTTTAGTTTATTCATAATAAAATGTTTACAAAAATATTTACAGGGAAATACATAAGAAATTGGTACTTCGAGCACCAACCCTAATATGACCAACCTCTTACTAGCTCTTGCTTACACGTATGACCAACCTCTTACTAGCTATTACTTACAATAAGTTTTTTGCTTTCTATTGCAAGTGAAGAGATCAATTAGCCAATTTTTTTACTAATAAGTTCTCAACCCTTTTTATATGGTACGTCTGAATCCACTGGTCCACCACCTATGACATCAGCTCATGTCATATATTTATCATTACAGTAGCAAATCTCCTTAACTTCCCATAATTTGGCCAATCAGAACACTTCTTTTTTTGTCATTGCACCGACCTATGATGGCCTATGGCGGCTCTGCCATGTCACCTATCTACTACTGCACCGGCCTATGACGACTCTGCTCTGTCACTTACATGCCACTGCACCGGCCTATGGCGGCTGTCAGAAGCTACTTTAATGGGAACCGTTTCTTTTCTCATAATCATCACGTCTCTTTAAAAGCTTATTTTTCCAAATAGGGCATACATTATGATACAGCAAACCATCATCTGGTCCCTAGGCTGGTGTGCCGTGACGAATGACCACCTTGGGTCCAAGTGCTTGTTGAATGTGATATCTTCTCATCGGTGTGCCGAGACGAAAGACCACCTCAGGTCCAAGTGCTCGGTCTGCCCGACCTCATATATCCTTGATCGGGTCTGACATGTTGAGGCTGACACGAGGCTCTGAATGTCGAGTCCGATACCGAGGTTGCTCTGAGAGTCTGATACTGCGCCAGACCTGACCACCTCGAGTCAATCTTCACAAATATTCCAGTACTGTCGAGTTTGATACTTTTTTATAAGGTCAGGTCGGTTTCCCAACCTATCCTCTAGTTCTGCCCCGGGTTGCCTCTCCGTACCTCGGGCTTGGGCTCATCTGACTGACCTCTCATCCTCATAAGGACCTTGAACTTTTATCTGTCAAATGTAAAATTCATTTTACCTTCCTTGAGATTTCGATTTCTTGGGGGCCGAAAAACCACCATCAACAATAATAAATAGGAAGTCAAATCATAAAATATTAAAATTAAAGACTAAAAATTAAAAAATTAAATCATTAAAATAATAAATTATACAGGAATCATATCCCCTTTGATCTTACGTACCCTTCGCCCTTGAACTCATATTCATTTATATAAAATCCACGCGGCATTGTTTGCTGTCAACACACATTTACTATTTTTTTTTTAAAACAATTATTGGGATTATTGTTATTATTTGAGTATAAATAGTATTCAAATAATCTTATTATTTTGAGGCTCATAATAAGAATCTCCACCAAATTACTAATCTAAAAGGGGCATATATATAAAGGATATATATATATATATATATATATTAGTTATAACTTATAACAAGAACTTGTTCAAATGGGACAATACAACTTTTGTCAGTCAAAGCTATTTAGGTGAGGCCACATGATGCCAATTAAGAAAATGAGCATGGGTATAATTGGGTATTTATATATATATCTGAGATAAAAGTTAGTATTTTTTCATAAAATTTACAGAAAAAATAAGGGGTCAGATCTTCACCTCCTTCCGTAAAGACGTCTGGGACGTCTATCTCTTCGGAATCTGTAGACTGAGATCGACCTCAGTCGCCCGTGGCCCAGAACAAGGGATCTTTGAAGTTTTTGTTGGTCTGGGGGAGTTCAGTGATGAGAGCAGGTACGTCGGCATACGAGGAGAGATAATACCAACCATGATGAGATTTTGGGTTGGCCTTTAGTTTGTACAATCTTTGCAGCTCCACAAAGGTTGGCTCTCCTAGGCCCGCTCAATGCCATATCACATAAAGACCGGCCAGTATCCTCCAACTGTTCAGATTCAGCTGGCAGAGAGCAACTTCCATCGAGGCAAGCATCCTCGCAAAGTAGGACTGGATAGGCAGTCGTAGGCCGCATTCGAAGAAGGATGGGAGGAGGGCCACGGAGCCGGACTCGGGCCGACTTGCGAACTCACCAAGGCCCAAGACCTCAAGCGTTATGCTCAAGGCGTCTTCTGTGATGGTTGACGGACGATCCATGTCCATGGAGGACCAGTCTAGTTCGACCGGCTCAGGATTTTTTCGAGGAATTCGGTGGTGGTATTTGTCTTTCTCTTCCTGAGATGGAGTCGGAATGGTATCTAATTCCTCTCAGCTAGCTGTCCCCGAGCTGGAGGAAACTTCTTTAGCACGAGGAGGCTGGAAGATTGGGAGCTGAGCTGAGGACGATTCAGCGTCTGACATTCCTAAAAATGGAAGGGTCCGAGAAGGGCAGTTAGTAATCAGTTTGAGGGCATCATATACTCAAAGGATATTCTAGCAACCGAGGACCTACACCTGAAGTCTCTAAACGTCCTAACCGTGGCCAAAAATAGTAAGTCTCTTCCTTAATATCAAACCAAACATACACTAAACAACAAACCCAGGGAACCCAAAAATCAAACATCCCAACCCACCATTCGGCCTAAAAAAACACATGCATCTTACACCACCTAACCAACCCACAAACCACACTATACATTTCCACAATGCATTCGCAACAAAACATAGAAATGCAAACATAACAAGCATGATAAAAAGCATGAGGAACAGGCAAGAACAAGTACATGGACGTTCGCAGGTAGCAAATAAACATAAAAAGTCTCAGAAATCAGATAGGAGAAGGTCGAGTAGAAGACTTACTTGTTTCAAAAGGTTGAATGGAGAGATGGTCTAGTCGGTCTTGAAGTCTGCTGATCTCAGAAAGTGGGGAAGAAATATTTTGCACTTCGGAGGAGCTGGTTTCATAAAAGAGGGAAATATGTGATGTTTTTCCCTTTTTGTAGGCACTTCGGGGCATTTATGGCCGTTAAATCAGAGGGAGAGGGCACAGATGTGCCCCACGTGTCAATATTTAGTCATATCTACTCAAATTCTAATGAACGGCTGAGATTAGAAACCTTTCGGCTAGCCTTGGGCGGTCGATTGCATTGGTTTTGGTGGGAGAACCATGGATGCTTGACAAGTGCCGCGACCAGATTAAACCCTCGATGTGATTTGATGGGCATTTATGAGTAAATGATGGTTTACGATTTCCAAGGGGCGGCTACCAGAAAGGTAAATACGGTACTTGATTCAAGTCACGGGCGTCGTTTGGACTGGTATCAGAAACCTCCAGACTAGTAACCGAGACAGTTTTATGGCTTTTGTAGATGAACGCCGACCTATTGATCAATATTCCCGTAACTTTATAGTTCCCGATACCAACTCGTACACTCGTTGAAATCGAGAACAATGGGACAAATGTTGATAGTGATTTTTGTGACTAAGTACTTTGAACAGCTCGACAATGGCAGAGAGGAAATTTCTTTTTTTTTGGGAGGAGGTATATTCTAAGAGTATTGAACGTTCCTTGACCAGGTGTAGTATTCAGGCCTGGTCTCCTGGATTCGACCGAACAGAGGACATAACATGGTGCAGATATCAGAGACCGATAACATCAGAGCCGACCCCGACCACAATAACCCGGTAGCTCGGTTCAATCTTAACCTTCCTCCAGGATCGAGGGAATGACCTCAGTTATTATCGGTAAGGTCGGAAGCAGTTGGATTAGTTCGGCATAATGTTTGGCCGTCCTCCTGACGTCAGACGTATGACCGCGATCATTTGGATATTTCCCCTGACATGTACCACCGCATCAAAGATCTTTACAGGCTGTCTTCATGATTGTTGAGTATGACAGTGTCCAAAAACATAGTGATTTAATTAAGAGTCAGATGGCATGTTTGCTTTCGGCAGTGGCAGATTTGCTTTCGTCGAAGCAGTTAGGGCAGAGAGCCCATCAATCAGTAGGAAATCCAAGTGGCTGAAGTCATAAAGATATGAAAATAGTGTTATTTTTTCCTTAGTATATAAAGGGAGAGTAATCTCATTTGTAAGGGTTAACAAAATTTTACTCAAAAGTATTCTTTGTAAGAAACACTAAGCGAAACAGCTCGGTATCATACGACCACGTTTGAGAAGAGGTCGGCCGAGCTCGATTGAGTTATAAAAGCAGTATACCACTCTGTTCCCGTGGACGTAGGCTGGACCTATTCCGCAGAACCATGTAAAAATCCTTTATCGATTCTGTGATTGTTTTCATTTTCCGTTAAATTTGCCTTTGACCCCCCATAACCAAACAAATTCACGGTTTGAGGAGGATTGTTCGAGAAGCGATATTTCGAACCTGCCCCTGTAACGAAAATCACCCGTCAATAAATAATAATAATAATAATAATAATAAAAAAAAAAAATAGTATTCAAATAATCTTATTATTGCTCGGATCACAATAAGAATCTCCACCAAATTACTAATCTAAAAATGGGGCATAAACCTATGATCATGGATTAGTTGCATAGGATAATGGATTAAGAATTGTGCAACAACTAAACCATGCAAATGAAAATAAAGGACATATTATATATATGTTGGACAATTATGACCCATAGCGTCACTATTTGTACAGATCATGGTGTTGTTGTAAAAATTAACTATCTGACAAAGGAGATTTCTCTCTTATCATTTGTGATTAGATCAACTAGATGTATAAATGATGAGAGGTCATTGTGATTTGTTCCTGGATTGAGAATGATATGAGACAGTATCAGTCCACGAAGGATAAATCATTAAATATCCCTAGTCAGAGTATTATCGAGATTGGACATCGATAAATACGTAAAAGACTAGTATTACACTTATGCGCGTTGTGAGGGTACAATATCATAGTTCTCATATATTTGGGTATAGGATACTCATGCAAGTGTAATAGGAGGTTGTGTTTTACCGATGGTACGGGAAACAACTTCGCTCTGGATAGACCCCCTCGGAATTCCATTGGTAGTATGACTATGTGTCTATGGAAGTCCGAAATCAGGGTAGGTGTATTTGGTCTTAACCTGAGACTTGCACCGCTAATACTTGCGACAATCAATATACTTTGGTTTTGGTCGTCCAGGGCTTTAACCGGTTCTGTGTACGCCTCTTCAGGGTATATCGAGAATCATAGTGTGTTGGGTGTGATGTCAAGACGGAAGTGTCACTCCAGTCATATGGAGCTGATGGTAACGTAGGATACGGTACTAATACCCTTAAGTACTACAGTCATCGGGATAAAAGGACAAGGTCATGTTTATCCGATATAGAGACTAGTTACCAGACATCTGACATGTGCTTCGTACGGGGCAGACACAATTCCTGCCCCAGGCCTGGCACGTGATCATCTGATACTGGATCGACATACGCAATACTACGTATACTACGCCTGATATAGATCTTATATTCCTGTAAGGATATTTCTGGAGAATTAGGTAGGCATGGCGCTTTGCTAGAAGCCAACCTTGTCGTGTAAATCGGTACAAACGTAGTACTTGGTACTTACGTGTTCGGATAGTCCGACGACCGAATTTACTGCCAACATATTCGGGGATCTCATGGGTCGCTTCCCGAAGATTCACCGATGACGTATGACTCGCACTCTAAATTAATCTGGGATTAATTAGAAGAGAGAGAAAATTAATCTGGGATTAACTGCGGAGATATTTTATCTGGGATAAAATATCATTAAAGAGAGAAAAACGATTAATTTGGAATTAATCGATTAATTAATATATTTGATATATTAAACGAAATTAGATTTCGACGCGGAATTAAAATTATATTTTAATTCGGGCGAACGAATTAATTTAGAATTAATTCGTTAGCGACATGAATAGTAATTATGCTAGGCATGATTATTTAATTAAATTAGATTTAATTACGTCGCAACGAAAAATTCATTAATTTGGAATTAACGAACCCGAGCCTGGGATTATTTGCGAGCGTATTCGCATTTCGAATTCGAGTGCGGCACGCAAGTCAAATCAAGCGTGAAATCGCTAGTCGCATCTAGCGTCACATCATTCGTCAATCAAGTGATGTATGTCTTTCACTTTGAGTGATTGACACCAATCACTATTCATGAGTGATGGATTGATGAGTTGATGGAAGTTGGAAGGCATTTATTATTTTTGCCTTTGACTTTTTGTAAAGAAAATGGTATATGTTAATTTGTTTTTAGAAATCAAAAGACATTACACATTTTTACATCTCTCTCTCATCTCTTTCTTCTTCCTCTCACACGCCCAAGGGGCTGAAAAACCTTCTGTTTTTCTGTTGAAAACCGAGAGCAATAGGGAAGCTTAGAGTCGCGATTTTGTGGCAAAATCGGAAGTGCTAGCACACTACGAAGTCATGCGAAGGTGATAGGGAAGTCCACCCACGAGCCGGGAATCGTTTGACGAAGCTTGGAGCTTGACGAAGAACCTCCAATGGCCAAAAATAGTGGACTGTACACAGCCACTGCCGTGACATGCAGTGAGCAGAATTTCAAGTTTTGTTCATTGCCGCGTCACTCAACCGATCGATGTGAGTATTCCGCAACTCCCTCGTTGTATTCGCACTTGTTTCACGCTTGTTTAATGATCTTGGGACCTTAGCAAACACCAACAATGGTATCTTGATCAAGGTTGAGCATGAAACTGTTTAGGGCTTAAAATTTGGGTAAATTGATTTTGAGCATGATTTAATTAAATTGGATGTTTGAATATGCTTAAATCATGTTGAATTGAGGATTGATTGGATCAATTTCAAGAAATTATGTTTGGAACATTTTTCCACAAATCTCCTTGCTTGGCCGAGAGTTTGATGCCCTATTTTGTCTTGGAATTTTGATTTTTTGTTCATTGGATGAATTGGAATCATTCGGGAATGTCGATTAAATGTCGATTGTGGATTTAATTGGATTGAAATCGAATCGGACACAAATTGCCCAAATTGCCGAGAGCTTTAGCATGTAAAATTGGGTTTGATTTTTGATGAAATATGTTGGACATGTTTTGTTGTAATTGAGCATGATTGATTGTGTAAATTAATGTTTTAGAAATGTTAATTTGAGTGATTAATTATGTAATACACTTAGTGTAATTAAATTGAGAATTTGGAATTTGGTAATTTAATTATATTGGGCCTTAAAATTGGATTTGGACTTGTAATGTTGTAAATGGGCTTGGTTGTACCAAGATGGGTTTAGGCTAAATTGGTTGGATCTAATTGGGCCCAAAACCGCATCCATAAAGCCCAAATACGACTAATGGACCTTTAAAGTTTAATTGGGCCTAATAGGCCAAAAAATTGATTTCTTGGCTTATGGGGTTAATCCCGGATTGGACTTTGGTTATCGGTTTGACCTGAGTTGACCAAAAGTCCACGCCTTAAAGAAATTAATTAAAAGCCCATTGGACTTTAATTGAATTGACGTTGGACGTTAATCGGGCTTTGAGACCCGTAACGATTAAATTTGGAATTTAAGTCGTAAATGTTTATTAATAAAGTGTAGTATTTAATTTGGAATTAAAAATAGCGAATTAGTATTAAATACAAATTGAATTGGATTTAATTTTGTAGTTTAATTTAATTCAAGAATTCGTACTTTGAGTACTTATTCGCAAAACGAGTTTGACTCGAGCAAAATCAAATCGTTGTTTGAACATTGGATGGTCACTATTATCAGATTAATTAATTTGATTAGATTGATTGATAACATGCTTGTGTGAATACATGGTTGCGATGCATAAATAATGTATATCATATGGATATTAGATGGGTGGGGTAATTTTAGAAATTGTTGTAATAAATTTGATTTATTAATTGGACCTGCGTGTCCAGCCTTATACCTCCATATTCTTTGTATTCTCTTCTCACCTATTCCCCTCAATGTAAATGAGGTTTCTTTAGAAGTGTAGTGTAACGGGTAAAAGTAAATACATGTGCTAGCGGGAGAGATAAATGGAGAGATTTGATCTAAGATCAATGTGTAAAGTATCCATTCGCATATCATTATTATTTTATTCATATGCGCTTTATTATGTGTTTAGAATGCATGTTTAAGGGTGTATGATGATGAGACTTTAACAAAGATAATAAATTGGTTGCCAATTTGCACTCGAAAAACCCTCGCAAAATATTAAGCGTTTTTCCTTCCATTGAGTGATTCTCACTCAAGATCCGAGACTGGCATTGGTTTGTTGGCCAAAGTCAAGGCATTTGTCTGTCGAGGATGTGTTTGAATCACGAGAGCTTTGTTCCATATCAGTGTCTTGTCCATGTTGTGGTTTGTTGGCCAAAGTCAAGACCACTTCTTGTCCATCGACATTGATTACGAAGCTTTCCATGGTCAATGGGTCGCGCTTAACTGGGATCACTAAGTTTGTTGTGCCAAAGCCAAGGCTTAGTTGATTCAGAGGAAAAAAGGTTAGGCAATACATTGGATGTATTGGCATATATAAGATATATGTTTCAGACTTGGATGTCCCCCTACTGGATCTAGGAATTGGATTGGATCCAATTGATCTTAGAGATCTACCTAGTAAATTATCATACAATTTGTTGGCCAAAGTCAAGATTGTGTGATATTTAACGGGATCCTAGCCCGCTAGGAAACTGTTGGTTTCTATGATTAGTCCCATGATCATAATGAACAATGAAACATGAATGAATAACGAAGAAATATGGCGGAATCATACTTACAACGATCGGTTTAGGATGTGATGAACAATAAAATTTCCTCCTCCAATAGCTCCTAGAATTCGGCCAAGGCAAAGGTGGAAGCTCCAAGCTTTGTTTTGTCTTTCCAAGCTCTTGAATAAGTTTCTCTATCACCTCTTGATGATCCTTGAAGAGTGCTAGCCCTTAGTGAATTTTTGCAACAAAGATTTACACATTTTCTTCACAAATTTTTGCTTAAAAAATGAAAATGGGAGAGAGCAAAACTGTCACACAGTTTCGGTAATGGAGGGAGAGAGAAGAAGTTGAAATTTTGATTTCAAAAATCAATTAATATCATTTACCAAAAGTGGTATTTGGTATATGTCACAACTTGCTTTCATTTGGAGTGTTTTACACTATTAACCAACTCACCTAAACACATTAAGCTAAAGTAACTAAAGTTGACATGTGAAGTGATGGTTGATGTGACATGTGGGCCCCACTCGATTCCGAATGCGAGTAGGCCCGCAAACACTCCCGGGCTCGGGTTCGCTAATTCTGAATTAACAAACTTCCGTCGCGACGTAATTTAAATCGAATTTAATTAAATAATTATGCCTAGTAAAATTACTATTCACGTCGTTAACGAATTAATTCTAAATTAACTCGTTCGCCTGAATTAAAATCTAATTTTAATTCCGCGTCGAAATCTAATTCCGAATACTATATCGAATATATTATTTTAATGATTAATTCCAAATTAATCTTTCTCTCTCTTCAAATAGTACTTTATCCAAGATAAAGTCTCTCCGCAATTAATCCCAGATTAATTAAACTCGAATCATACGTCATTGGTGAATCTTCGGGAAGCGACCCAAGAGATCCCTGGATATGTTGGCAGTAAATACGGTCGTTGGACTATCCGAACACGTACGTACATCGTACTATGTTTTTACCGATTTACGAGACAAGGTTGGCTTCTAGCAAAGCGCCATGCCTACCCAATTCTCCAGAAATATTCTTACTGGAATATACGATCTTTATCACGCGTAGTATACCGTAGTATTTTGTATTGCGATCCAGTATCGGATGTCACGTGCGAGGCCTGGGGCTGGAAAAGTGTCTGCCCCGTACGAAGCACATATCGGATATCAAACAACTAGTCTCTTTGAATCGGATAATCATGACCTTGTCATATTATCCCAATGGTTGCAACATTATAGAGAACCAGTTCTGAATCCCTGCGTGATCATCATCTCCATATGTCTGAAGTAAACTTCCGTCTTGACATCACATCCAATACACTACGATTCTCAATAAATCCAGAAGAGGCGTACACAGAACCTGTTAAAGCCCTGGATGACCAAAACCAAAGTTTACCGATTGTCGCAAGTACTAGCGATGCAAGTCTCAGGTTAAGACCAAATACACCTACCCTGAAGCGGACTCCCATAGACACATATACATACTACCAATGGGATTCCGCGGGGTCTATCCAGAGCGAAGCTGTTTTCCGTACCATCGGTAAAACACAACCTCCTATCGCACTTGCATAAGTATCTTATACTTAAATATATGAGAACTATGCCGTTATGCCCTCATAACGCGCACAAGTGCAATACTAGTCTATTCCGCATTATCGATGTCCAATCTCGATAATACTACGACTAGGGATATTTAATGATTAAACCTTTTATGGATTGATACTGTCTCATATCATCTCAATCCGGAACTAATCATATGGACTTTTATCATTTATATATGAAAGTAAATAAATTACAAAACGGTAAAAGGTAATTTCATTACTACATAGTTAATTTTATACAAAAATACAATGTCTTTTACAAAACAGTGAAGCTATGGGTCATAACTGTCCAACAGAAACACGGTTTCCCGAGTACTCGACAAAGGGTTAGAGGCTCGCCGAAAAATTATGGGAGGCAAGAATTGAATTTGCAATATTCGTTTAATTACTTGCCATACGCGCTCAAACAAACATCATTCGTCAAATAAATTAAATTTTAGTTGGACTAATATTTAAACGTTGTTTTAATTAACAATTGGACTGTATTCAAACTATTCATTTATAGTTGATTTTATAATTGGATTATAATAATCAATATAATTAATTTTAATCTATTAAATTATAGTTGATTAAATAGTTGGACTATTGTAATCATAATAATAAATAGTACATAGATCGTTGATTAAATAGTTGGACTATTAAAATCAAGATAAAATTGAAAGATTGATTTCATTTAAAACATAATCCTAGGGAAAATGTATTTAAATGGTTTAATTTTCAAAATTGGGAATAATTTTAGGATGGTCCTGGAAAATAATAAGTTACTTTATTTGATAAAATAACATATTAGGCCTAAGCCCGGAGTTGAGCAAATAGTAGAGCATAATCTTTGGAAGATTTATGTGATGATAACTTTAGTGCTTAATCCATTAAGCTTGTCGCAGTAGACTCCTTAATTTCTGAATCAGAACTAAGGATTAGATCCTTAAAGTATGATAATGAAATTGAAGGATCTTCAAAGAATCTATCATTAGAATCTTAGAAGTACTAAATTGCAATACTTAACTCTTGGAGAGTTAATGACTATTCTCAATGAGAAAAAGTCAAAGTTTGCAATTAGGCAAGTAGCGCAAGACGCACCTCACTTCGATATTCTAGAAACCCGAGGCTTGCCCAAAGGCTACTGGAATGTGAAAAGGGCAAAGGCAATATCATTATAGTCTTCTGGGAAGATAAAGGAAATATCTCAAAATGTCTGCCTAAATTGTGGCAAACGGGATCGCGGAAGCGTGACTGCCGTTTGGACAAAGCAGACATGAAGGAATTGAAGACTGGGCAAGGCTCTGACTTCAAATATGTTTGTCATATATATGTTCACTACTAGTATTAAAATTGGATTTTAAATACTTAGTGTGGTACATAAATATATACTGATGTTCAGAATCTGCTATGAGCTAGATACTGACTTCAGTTGAGATTAATCTGCGAATTGAAAACGGGACGAAAGTCGCTATTTTAACCGTAGATACCTAAGTTTAGGAACTACCTTCGGGTGTGTACCTAAATTTGGAAAATGTTATAATGTAACTAGTTTGACTAGAAACATTATCTCTATATCAGTGTCTAACCCGCCACGGGTGAAACTTTATATTCTAGAACACTAAAGTGTTTCATTATATAAAGATGATATTGAGATAAACACATTAGATGTGAATAACAGAATTTATATTTTGAATATAAATAAATCTCAAATATATAATATGACAAACAAATAGCTCAAACTGATTTGATCAGAAGAAACATAAAGTGGCATTATTGTCTGGGACACAATTAAACAAGACTCGTATATCCACACTTTTGAAGAGTGGGTACTCGGACTAATTTGATTCCAATCAAATAAAGTCTACGAATATAGTTTATTGGGCAAAGTGCCTAAAACACTATTTACTTGGTAAAAGTGCAAATGCCACAGATCTGTTAGCCCTAGTTCATAGTGAAGCAAGTGGGCCCATGTCTAGCTAGGCTAGAGGTGGATATGAATATTTCGTGACCTTTACGGATGTGGCATCGCGTTATGGTTATGTGTTTCTTTTGAAGAACACAAATCGGAAACTTTTATAGTTTCGACACGAAATAGACAAACAGATCAGCTAAAGTATAAAATCATCACAGTTAGACCATGATGAAAATACTTAAGCAATAAGTTTCTTATATATTTGAAAGAGTATAGTATTCTTTCAAAGAGGACTCCTCCCGGAACACGTCAGTTTGACGGTGTGTCCGAACGGATAAACCGAATTTTGTTGGACATGATAAGGTTAATCATGAGTCGCTCTGAGCTATCATTTCCTTCAATGGATAAGCATTAACAGTGCAGAACTTATTTATAATAAGGTTCCATAAAAATCTGTTTGACAGATATCATATTAGATATGAATAGGAAAGAAACCAGGTTTCTCATTCCTGAATATTTGGGTATGCTAGGCATACGTTTGGATGATACCAAACTAGAACCCAAATTGGATAAGTGCCTATTGTAGGTTATCATAGGGATACCAAAGTATTGTACTTATACAACTCACTTGAGAACAATGTAATTGTTGCTCACCATAAGTTTTCCTAAGAGGAATACCTATATGCAGTGGTAAGTGGGAGGATAGTAAAACTCGATGAAAATCGGAGTAATACTATTCCTGGCACCGATCCTTAATGGAACACAAAATAGTTCATCAAGGATGAAACTATTGCCATTAATCTTCGAATACACAAGAACCGCGTAAGTCGGAGAGAGAGTCAGAAAACAACCTGGGGTATGGGTTTCTGATCTCACCTCATAAAGATGTCAATCTTACTGAGGTATACCAACTGACTACGTATGAGGAAGTGTTACAAGATATCAACTCCCTTATTATGGCAAAGTGCCATGAATCCGAAATGGATTCCATGTATATCAACTATGTTTTGATACTAGTTGATGTACCGCAAGGAATTGTGCCTATTGGTACTGTATAAGTCTTCAAGGAAGACATACATGGAAGGAAACATACCAACGTACTAAGCTAGGCTTGTAGCGGAAAGGTATCGTTATCAATATTGTGTTGATTACGATTCAACCTTTTACCTGTTGCCACGGTAAATCCATTTGGATAATGCTTGCTGATGATGCGTGTTTCATTCATGAAATATGTCAGCTGAACGGGAAAATCGCTTTCCTGAAAAGGAAACCTTTCGGAGGATGTTTATAACATCCTGTCGGTTTTGTCGTACCATAACAAGCAAACAAGGTTTGCAGGTTATTCGATCCATGTTTGGATTGAAGTAATCATAGGTTCTTGGAATTATCGTTTTGATGTAATCATAATGATCTATGATTTAATTCAAAACGAAATGATTATTGTGTATATAAGGAGGTTAGTGGGAGCGCACTGACAGTGGCTGTCCTATAAATAATGATAATATGTCATTTCTTGGAAATGATATTCCCATAAAAACAATCGGTGAAAGCTTGGCTTTCGAGAAAACTCTCCGTGAAATCGTACATTGAAAAATGTAAGCTATCTGGTGTCTCATACGCTTTGAGCATATGGATTCACAAACAAGCCAATCCGAGTGATAGTCACTGGATTGAAGTAAGAACATACTTAGTATCTCATAGAACTAAGGATGATGTCTTAATCTATGGAGAAGGAGAACTTGAAGTGACTGGGATCACTGTAGTAAGTTTCCTAACCGATAAAACGACTATAAGTCGTAAACGGTACTATACAGTTTGAATAATGGAACAGTGAGCTGGAAATCTTCCAAGCAAGATACTGTTACCAATAAACAACAAATGTGGGTTTGCTGCAGCTGACTGGCAGCAGCAATAGAAGCCTTCTGGGTCGATAAAAAATCTAATTAGATTAGATATAATTCTGTTAGCAGCTAAGCTAGGCGTTAGCACAGGCTAAAGAATTAATGGTCTCATCAATGATCCATATATATACTTCGATATTCATCTGATTCATTCGGATTATACATCGTGGCGATGTGATGATCGAATAAATCGCATCAGATGATAATCATGCAAATCCGCTGACGAAAGCACATTCTCAGCAATTTGAGCCAACCGTACATAGTTCGGGTGTAAGACACTCGAGTGACTGGCTATAGGCCAAGTGGGAGATTGCTGGACAATTATGACCCATAGCGTCACTATTTGTACAGATCATGGTGTTGTTGTACAAATTAACTATGTGACAAAGGAGATTGTTCTCTTATCATTTGTGATTAGATCACCTAGATGTATAAATGATGAGAGGTCCTTGTGATTTGTTCCTGGATTGAGAATGATATGAGACAGTATCAGTCCACGAAGGATAAATCATTAAATATCCCTAGTCAGAGTATTATCGAGATTGGACATCGATAAATACGTAAAAGACTAGTATTACACTTGTGCGCGTTGTGAGGGTACAACATCATAGTTCTCATATATTTGGGTATAGGATACTCATGCAAGTGTAATAGGAGGTTGTGTTTTACCGATGGTACGGGAAATAGCTTCGCTCTGGATAGACCCCCTCGGAATTCCATTGGTAGTATGACTATGTGTCTATGGAAGTCCGAAATCAGGGTAGGTGTATTTGGTCTTAACCTGAGACTTGCACCGCTAATACTTGCGACAATCAATATACTTTGGTTTTGGTCGTCCAGGGCTTTAACCGGTTTCTGTGTACGCCTCTTCTGGGTATATCGAGAATCGTAGTGTGTTGGGTGTGATGTCAAGACGGAAGTGTCACTCCAGTCATATGGAGATGATGGTCACGTAGGATACGGTACTAGTACTCTTAAGTACTGCAATCATCGGGATAAAATGACAAGGTCATGTTTATCCGATATAGAGACTAGTTACCAGACATCCGACATGTGCTTCGTACGGGGCAGACACAATTCCAGCCCCAGGCCTAGCACGTGATCATCCGATACTGGATCGACATACGCAATACTACGTATACTACACCTGATATAGATCTTATATTCCTGTAAGGATATTTCTGGAGAATTGGGTAGGCATGGCGCTTTGCTAGAAGCCAACCTTGTCTTGTAAATCGGTACAAACGTAGTACTTGGTACTTACGTTTTCGGATAGTCCGACGACCGAATTTACTGCCAACATATCTGGGGATCTCATGGGTCGCTTCCCGAAGATTCACCGATAACGTATGACTCGCACTCTCTAAATTAATCTGGATTAATAAAAGAGAGAGAAAATTAATCTGGGATTAGTTGCGGAGATTTTTATCTGGGATAAAATATCATTAAAGAGAGAAAAACGATTAATTTGGAATTAATCGATTAATTAATATATTTGATATATTAAACGAAATTAGATTTCGACACGGAATTAAAATTAGATTTTAATTCGGGCGAACGAATTAATTTAGAATTAATTCGTTAGCGACTTGAATAGTAATTATGCTAGGCATGATTATTTAATTAAATAAGATGTAATTACGTCACAACGGAAAATTCATTAATTTGGAATTAGCGAACCCGAGCCCGGGATTATATGCGAGAGCATTCACATTTCGAATTCGAGTGCGTGCAAGTCAAATCAAGCGTCAAATCGCTAGTCGCATCTAGCGTCACATCATTCGTCAATCAAGTGATATATGTCTTTCACTTTGAGTGATTGACACCAATCACTATTCATGATTGATGGATTGATGAGTTGATGGAAGTTGGAAGGCATTTAATTATTTTTGCCTTTGACTTTTTGTAAAGAAAATGGTATATGTTTAGTTTGTTTTTGGAAATCAAAAGACATTACACATTTTTACATCTCTCTCTCCTCTCTTTCTTCTTCCTCTCACACGCCCAAGGGGCTGAAAAACCTTCTGTTTTTCTGTTGAAAACCGAGAGCAATAGGGAAGCTTAGAGTCGCGATTTTGTGGCAAAATCGGGAGTGCTAGCACACTACGAAGTCATGCGAAGGTGATAGGGAAGTCCACCCATGAGCCGGGAATCATTTGACGAAGCTTGGAGCTTGACGAAGAACCTCCAATGGCCGAAAACAGTGGACTGCACACAGCCACTGTCGTGACATACAGTGAGCAGAATTTCAAGTTTTGTTCGTTGCCGAGTCGCTCAACCGATCGATGTGAGTATTCTGCAACTCCCTCATTGTATTCGCACTTGTTTCATGCTTGTTTAATGATCTTGGGACCTTAGCAAACACCAACATATATATATATATATATATATATATATATTAGTTATAACTCATAACAAGAACTTGTTCAAATGGGATAAGACAACTTTTGTCTGTCAAAGCTATTTAGGTGAGGCCACATAATGCCAATTAAGAAAATAAGCAAGGGTATAATTGGGTATTAATATATATCTAATATAAAACTTAGCATGCATTAAATTAAATTAGAGGGTGTTAGGGCTTTATCAAAAGGGTTAAGCAAGAATAATCAAATATGGGGCCTAATCTATTATTTGGATGGAACATCTTCTCTCTTTATTTGCTTTTTGGTTAAGATATTAATATTTTATCTTTTTGATAATTATATTGACATTTTCCTGTATATATATCTTAACATCTCAACTAATCTACAAAATTATGGTTATAAATAATTTATATATAAGTTAATTAAAATAATTTTGATGGAGTAATTGTATGCTCTTAGGGACAAAATGGGATTTTTTTGGTGGCTAAAAACACACAATTTTCTAAAACAATGATACTATAAGATTATTAATCATAGAGGGCTCGAGAACTCAAGGGTGTACTATAAATTAAATTAATTATCTAATTACTTATATTTAATTACAAGTTTCTTAAAGCTTAATAAAAGTGTAAATTGCAGTCATTTGAATACTAAAAATAAGACACCGTTTGGTGGAGAGTATTGATTGAGAGTATAAGTTATCTTATAAATTCACCAAATTTTATATCAAATGATACGTAAAGTTCCATTTAGTGGAGGATTTACATTTATGTATCCTTTGATATACAATTTGGTGAACTTATAAGCTAGTTTATACTTTCGATACAATACTTAAATGCCTTACGAGCTAGTAAATTGTAGACAATACTGGAACTAGAATTAGTTTTTGAACCCATTTTGATGGTGTGTGCACCTAAATTTAGGTGAGATTTAGATGCCTTATTAAGATCTTATATTAAAGGTTCATGTAATAATTAATCTTTTGTTTATTAATTATGATTCTTAATTTATTGTTAAATATTCAAACAAAAAAAAGGAAAAGGAAAATCCATTTGCCACCTTAATTGAGAAAAAAGTAATTAAGTGGGCTTAAAAAGGGAAAAAGGGGAAAAGGGAGGCAAATCTTGTGATAAGATTCAAAAAAAAAAAATCAATCAATTTTCAAAATCTCAAAATAAACTCCGTCAACTAATGCCGTTAACACCGACGACACACACTTGTATAAAACTCTGTGATTAGTAGTAAATAGAACCAACGAAACAAAACTCGAACACAGTTTAAAAGCTTACTTCCGGTTCTTCACAGATCGGACCAAAACTATGAGTAATTTACCATTTCTGCCACTCCATTTGCTCTAGCTTTGCCTCTTGATCTGTTTACCATTTTTTCATGCATGTACATTGTTCGATGTTAGTTGTGTGTTGTGTAGTTGATAGTTGTGTAGAGTTTAGTTGGTAGTTGTGTTTAATATAGTAGTTGCGTATTTATTATGTTAGTTGTATAATGCATATATAAAGGCCTTTCATTTGTAAGTTCTAATCAAGCAAATGTTGATATGCATTTGGCTTCACAAATTCTCACATGGTATCAGAGATTAGGTTCTTTTCAGAGGTGTAGAAATTCGGTTTTCGGGAATGGAAAAGTCAGATGCTATGCAACCCATTCCTACCATTCTCATAGGTTCAAACTATCGTCTCTGGGTTCAGGGAATGCGTAGTTTTCTCAAGGGTCGGAAACTATGGCGTTATGTTACTGGAGATTTCAAGCCCCCCACTCGGCTTACTGATGAAACTGAAGGACAGCTCGCTGATCGTCTCGAGGATTGGGATAGTAAGAATCACCAAATTCTGACATGGTTCTGGAATACTTCGGTTCCAGCTATTCATCATCAATTTGGACGCTACGAAACTGCTAAAGAAGTTTGGGATCTGCTTGCATTAAGGTACACCTCTTCTGATCTCTCTAGTCAGTTTCAATTATTGGAAAAGTTGCATAATTTGAAACAAGAGAAATGTCAGTCTATTACTGATTTTCTTGCACAAATGGAGAATATTTGGGACCAACTTGCTTTTTCAAAACCATCAATGAGTTGCACCATTGATGCAACTAATTATACGGCACACCGTGACCGTATGCGACTAATTCAATTCCTTATGGCCCTTACTGATGATTTTGAATCTTTTCGAGCTTCATTGTTACATCAATCTCGTCTACCTACATTAGAAGCTGCTGTCTCTCGATTATTGTCTGATGAAACTCGTCTCGGCTTACTTAAGCCATCTCACGATGATGTTGTGCTTGCCGCCGCGGATAAACATTTCTCAAAAGGTGAAGGCAAATTTTGTCGTACCTGCAACAAATCTGGTCATACTCTGATTGAATGTAGTCTTACTGAATGTCACAGATGCAAGAAAAGAGGCCATATTGCCGCTCACTGTCCCACTAAGGTGAGTTGTCGCTACTGTAAGCTGTCTGGCCATTCCATTGAGCAGTGCCCCACTCGTCCCCCAAGATCTAATCAACCCACCAAGATAGCAATTCCAATTGTTGCTGCTACATCTGAGGTTACTGTCTCTCCAACATCCACTGGTAACTTAGAAGCACTCCTTAGACAAATACTCTCCACCCACCCCAGTACTTCTACTGCCTTATCTGTCAATTCAGGTAATTGTCCTTGGTATTTTGACTCTGGTTGTTGCAATCATATGACTTCTCAATCCTTGTTATTTTCTTCCACCTCTCCTACCACAAATATTTCTCAAATCTTCACTGCAGATGGCTCACAAATGCTTGTAAGTCAGTCTGGCCACATATCAACATCTACACTCACATTACCAAACACATTTCTTATTCCAAACTTACATTCAACCTTATTTCTGTTGGTCAACTATGTGAACTTGGATTAGAATTGATATTCTCCACTAATGGTTGTCGTGTGCAGGATCCGCAGACGGGACAGATTCTTGGGACAGGCCGTAGAATTGGACGTCTGTTTGAACTCACCTCTCTGCATCTTCCTTCAAATCGTTTTTCCCAATTATGTGCTGTATTTACTCCATCTCCTCTTCACTTGTGGCATATGCGTCTTGGTCATGCCTCGATAAATAAACTTTGTCCTTTAGTTTCTAATGGTTCACTAGGTTCTGTTAAAGACCAGCCTTTCCATTGTGTCTCTTGTCAACTTGGAAAACAATCAGCTTTGTCCTTTCAACATAATACACATAATTTTGTTGCTCCATTTGATTTGGTCAACTCTGATGTATGGGGACCTTCACCTACAGCCACTATGGGAAGATCTAAATATTTTGTCTTGTTTATTGATGATTATTCTCGGTTTACATGGAACTTTCTTATGAAACAACGTTCTGAACTACCTCAAATTTATATTGACTTTGCAAACATGGTATCAGAGCCAGAGTTCCGATCTCTGGATATCTCCTTGTCTCTGTTTCCGAATAGGTCTTATCTACTTGTCCCTGTTTCCGAACAGGTCTTATCTTCTTGTCTCTGTTTCTGAACAGGTCTTATCTTCTTGTCTCTGTTTCCGAACAGGTCTTATCTTCGCTTCGATGATCAACTAGCTGATGTCTTCACCAAATCATTTCTTTCGGGACGTTACAGTACACTTGTTTCCAAACTCAATTTGGTTTCGTCTAAACCACATTGAGTTTGAGGGGGGATGTTGGATGTTAGTTGTGTGTTGTGTTAGTAGTTGTGTAGTTGATAGTTGTGTAGAGTTTAGTTGGTAGTTGTGTTTAATATAGTAGTTGTGTATTTATTATGTTAGTTGTATAATGCTTATATAAAGGCCTTTCATTTGTAAGTTCTAATCAAACAAATGTTGATACGCATTTGGCTTCACAAATTCTTGCATACATGTAATGTAGCTTTGAATTTGAACAGTACATTCGTTATAATCTGTCACCCGATCTGTAATGTCGTTTTATTTTCTTTGCTTTAAAATGCTTTTTTTATTCGTTTTGTTTATGGGAAAATGTAAAGAATGGAAAAAAAATGTTGAAATTTGAAGTGTTTTGCTTAGTTGAGGAAAAAGTTTCAAGCCTGATATTATTTTTTTGTTGTGTTGAAATGAAAACAGAGTGGTAAGATTCAAGTTTGTTTGTTTTTTTTTTTTCAATTGTTTTCTTCAGTTTTGTGAGAGAAGATTTTATGGGTTAGAGCTGGATTGACTTTTTAATTAGCTGTTGTTAATCTCTCTCTCTTTTTAGCTTATGTGAAAATAAATTAGTGAGGATTTAATAGATAATGCATATATGTTTATGGGTTTAAGGTCAGTCTATGGGTGGCTTGTTATATCACAATTTCTTTGTACATAAATGCTATTTGTAAATGTGATAGACTAAACTACTAGAGATGTTTTGTTTTTAATTAGAATCCTTTCTATAGTTGTCGGAATCTCCATTCTTTTTTAATTATTTTGGCAGGAATGTTTTTTTTAATGCCATATGCCCATGTTTGGAAAGTTTTTTTCTTTGGCTTAATTTTAGTCGTGTTTTTCGTTTTCTTAGTTGAACTTAAAATTGTGCTCTTATTTATTTATTGAATTTTTTTACCCTCTCTATGTCACTTGGTAGGTGGATTAATGCTTTGTTGGATATAATTTTGTTGTTTGGTTGGACTTTTGTCATAATTGTTGTATTTAGTACATCCACTTCTCTTAGCGTTCTTGTATTAAGCACACCCACTTCTCCTGGCATTCTTTAGTTATAATTCCCCTTTTAGGTGTCTTGACCATCTGTTGTTGGAAGGCAAATCATGAATATTAAAAGACAACATGATTTTGATATTCACGTTTCTCGGTTGCAGTGAAATGGGTGTAGATGTTACAGATGTTTGTACGGACAAGGAAGCTGATTGTGTCATAGTTTATTCAAATGGTGTTTCCCATGATTCTGATCATGAAACAATTCCCAATCATCATGATGTTGCTGGATCATATGAACATGTTGATGTGGAACCTCAACTCCAAAGAGTGGAAGAAAGCACTGAAGTAAAGGAATATGAAGTGAAGGAATATGTACCACCGAAAACTCAATTGAGATCGAGCAGAATGTGGTCAGCACAAAACCAGAGGCTCGCTTGCCTGCGGAGAAGGTCAAACCAGAAGATGTCAAAACAAAGGGTAATAATAAGTCATCTTTAGCTGTGAAGCATGCTTCAAAAGCCACTGCTGGAAATGTTCAAACAAAACACACTATTCCACAGCCTTTTTCCCTAGCAACCGAAAAGCGTGCTTCAAATGGAACTCGTTCTGCTGCGGCTGAACCCAATAATGTGATTAAATCATCTAATACAAATGGCCTGCGGCATCTGAACAATAAAAAGCAGAATCGGGTAACTTCAGCTACTTAATTTAAAATGTTGCAGAAAGATGAAAGTGAATGTTTCATGGTAGAACAGTGAGAAGCTTCAACTTATAATCTAAGTTATCTTTAGGTTCGTTTTGGAAATAATACCAAACCAAACCAAACAAAGCCTTTTCTCATTAGGTGGGGTCGACGACCTAGATCGTTCGATGTCTTTATGCTCCATACGAAATCATTATTTCATTAAACTCTGTAAAATCTAGGTTTCTTTTTATGGTTTCTGTAGTATTGATAAATTGATTCAGTGATCTAAGTATGACTGGCTGCAGCCACCTCTGGTGCCAAGGAAGCCTTTGCAACCCAATAACAAGAAGCATCCTGATGAGGAAGATTCTTGTTCTGTTGCTTCCTCGTATCCTCTTGCTCCCTGGAATTTTTTCTTCATTTGTTTTCCTCCTATGCTTTCTTGTTCTTTTCAAATTGTTGTTATCTCTTGACTATCCCTAGCACTGCAGCATCTGTGCGGACTGTTGTAGCAGCTCCTACATTTAGATGCACTGAACGTGCAGAGAAACGGAAGGAGGTACCTCATTCATCAGTCTTTTCGTGTGAATTACTATTGATTTTCCAATTAATTTGTTCTGAATCTCTGTGCCTAATACATTGCCATTTTTTAGTTTTATTCAAAACTAGAGGAGAAACACCAAGCATTGGAAGCTGAGAAAAGCCAAAGTGAAGCCAGGACCAAGGTATAAAACTCTAGTAGACACCCAAGGATAATTACAAATTAAAAATCTCTCTTTTCCATGATTGTGGATAGAAATTAACTTATTCGGCTCATATTTGTCTAACCCATGTCGTTTTGTCCTTGTAAATCTTAATGTTCCAACTTCCAAGGAAGAGACAGAGGCTGCTATCAAGCAATTGAGGAAGAGTTTAACATTTAAGGCGAGCCCAATGCCAAGCTTCTACCACGAGGGACCGCCACCAAAAGTTGAACTGAAAAAGGTACAGGATAGATTTGATTTATTTCTTTTCTATCATGTTGGGATGCTGTGAAACTGCTTTGTTTTCAAAATATGTCTAATTATGTGGGGGATGAGAATAGTAAAGATAAGTGTATGGTTCATGTTCATCTGTTATAAATTTCACTTGCTTTATATATCTGATTAAAACATGATTCTGTTGCTTGCTTTTAATGGATACCAGATACCACCAACCCGTGCAAAATCACCAAAGCTGGGCCGAAGGAAGAGCTGCAGTGATGCAGTCAGTTTGAGTCAAGGAGACAAAGTGAAAGGAACTTTTCGTATGGGAAATCGTCAAAGTCTAGGTAATTACAAAGTAGACACAACCCTTGGTTCCACTGACAAAAAGGATCCAAGCAACATCCCGAATCATCATGTCATTTGTAAAATCCAAGACAAGCCTGAGCTAGTAGAAGAGATAATGCTTCCCATAGTAAGTGCGCATAGTAATTCAGAAATTGGTCTTGAATTTCTGGTGAGCGCTCTAAATTTATTTATTTAAAGAAGAAAATGTGTTTATTTTCTCTTGTTCTCCAATAACTTTTATGAAGAATGTGTTGGACAATTATGACCCATAGCGTCACTATTTGTACAGATCATGGTGTTGTTGTACAAATTAACTATGTGACAAAGGAGATTGCACTCTTATCATTTGTGATTAGACCACCTAGATGTATAAATGATAGAAGATCCCTATGATTTGTTCCTGGATTGAGAATGATATGAGACAGTATCAATCCACGAAGGATAAATCATTAAATATCCCTAGTCAGAGTATTATCGAGATTAGACATCGATAAATACGTAAAAGACTAGTATTACACTTGTGCGCGTTGTGAGGGCACAAACGGCATAGTTCTCATATATTTGGGTATATGATACTCATGCAAGTGTAATAGGAGGTTGTGTTTTACCGATGGTACGGGAAACAGCTTCGCTCTGAATAGACCCCCTCGGAATTCCATTGGTAGTATGACTATGTGTCTATGGAAGTCCGAAATCAGGGTATGTGTATTTGGTCTTAACTTGAGACTTGCACCGCTAATACTTACGACAATCAATATACTTTGGTTTTGGTCGTCCAGGGCTTTAATCGGTTTCTGTGTACGCATCTTCTGGGTATATCGAGAATCGTAGTGTGTTGGGTGTGATGTCAAGACGGAAGTGTCACTCCAGTCATATGGAGATGATGATCGCGTAGGGATACAAAACTGGTTCTCTAAAGGGGTTGCAACCGTCGGGATAATATGACTTGGTCATGATTATCCGATAATAAAGAGACTAGTTGCTTGTAATCCAATATATGCTTCGTACGGGGCAGACACTGTACCAGCCCGAGGCCTTGCATGTGATCATCCGATACTAGATCGAAATACACAATACTACATAAACTACGCTTGATATAAATCTTTATTCCTGTAAGGATATTTCTGGAGAAATGGGTAGGCATGGCGCTTTGCTAGAAGCCAACCTTGTCTTGTAAATCGGTATAAACGTAGTACGAGGTACTCACGTGTTCGGATAGTCCGACGATCGAATTTACTGCCAACATATCCGGGGATCTCATGGGTCGCTTCCCAAAGATTCACCGATGACGTATGACTCGCACTTTAATTAATCTGGGATTAATAAGATGAGAGAGAAAATTAATCTGGGATTAATTACGGAGATATTTTATCTGGGATAAATATCAATTAAAGAGAGATAACGATTAATTTGGAATTAATCGATTAATTAATATATTCGATATATTGAACGAAATTGGATTTCGACGCGGAATTAAAATTATATTTTAATTCGGGCGAACGAGTTAGTTTAGAATTAATTCGTTAGCGACGTGAATAGTGATTTCGCTAGGCATAATCATTTAATTGCGTCGCAGCGGAAAATTCGTTAATTTGGAATTAGCGAACCCGAGCCCGGGATTGTTTGCGAGCGCATTTGCATTTCGAATTCGAGTGCGGCACGCAAGTCAAATCAAGCGTCAAATCATTAGTCACATCAAGCGTCAAATCACATGTCACTCTGAGTAATGTGACAATTTGATTGATTGATTGATTGATGGTAGTTGTTGGAGTTGTTGGAAAGCTTTTAGCCTTTGACTTTTGGAAAGCCAAGAAATTGGTAAATCATTTATTTATTTTATGGAAAATATATAAGTGTATTAGATACACTTTTCCAATAATTTCAACACACATCTCTCCTCTCCAATTTCTCTCCTCTCTCACGCCCATGGAGGGCATTCTTTCTTCTGGTTTGGCAGTGAACTGCCGAGAGCCAAGAAGAAAAGGGAAGCAAAAAGTCGCGATTTTGTGGCAAAATCGGGAGTGCTAGCACACTACGAAGTCATGCGAAGGTGATAGGGAAGTCCACCCATGAGCTTGGAATCGTTTGACGAAGCTTGGAGCTCACCCATGGCCGAATTTGGAGTACTGCAGTAAGCTCACTGCCGTGAGCTGTTGGAGGCAGAATTCAAGTTTTGTTCGTTGCCACGTCGCTCAACCGATCGATGTGAGTATTCCGCAACTCCCTCGTTGTATTTGCACATGTATTTCTTGCTTTGTATTCGATCCTCGGGAGGTAGAAACTCCAACAGAATGTGCATTTTGTTGCTTTAAGTTGTGAGAACTTGTTGCAATGTTTGTGTAATTATGAAGTGTAAATTTTCTGTAACTTATATATAAAGAGACCCGATTTTGCAATAAAAACTGTTCCTTGTTTATTTCAGAAAGAAGTTTTTTTCCTTTTGTTAATATTTGAATAATCTATTGAACTACATTCGCCCTTTTTTTTTTAATACAGAACTTGTAATTTTAGAACTGAAATGTTTGAATATCTTTAAGACGTTTTATTTATTTTTTTTATTTATCTAATCGTTTACTATTTGTTATTTGATTTAGTAAGGTAGCTTCAATATTCTTTAAAAAAGGTTAGGCGGCAGCGTAGAGTGGGGTGCGCCTAGCGCCTAGGTTTTCTAACCAGCGTCTAGAAAGATAGGCTAAGCGGTGTTAGACAGTTTTAATTTTTATTTAGAAAATTAGAAAAAATAAATAAATTTGAGAAAAATATATATATACTTGCCTAGAATTGTGTCTCGATGGCTGCATAGACCCACCTAACTCGCCTAGGCAGCCACCTAGACTCGTCTTATCATCTGACACCGCCTAATAATTGTTTTTATACATAATCGAACAGTCAGACATCGCCTAGCACATGGGAGCCGCCTAGGCCCTTTTTTAGAATAGTAGCTTTAGTTAGTGGCTTTGTCTTATAGAAGTAGAGTATTTATCTCCTATTCTTTTGGTATATGATGATGTAATGGGAATTAATTAGGATTATTATATTTTAGGCTTTTCTTATTTTAGTTGTTTTCTTATATTGCTATTTTAAATATTTTAATTTAATTATGATTAGAGAATATTCTGACTTATTTGAGTAAGATTTTTAATTGGTCTCCCATAAATAGGGGTTGTAATATCATTATTTTAGTTAGGCTTTGATTAATATAATTTCTCCCATCTGAGTTTTTCCTCTTGGATGTTTATATAATATCTCTCGGTATAGAGCTTAATTCACTAATTCTTTGGTGTGACGTTTGGATAGACGTCATTCATCCCGAAGAGAGTTTTCTATCTAATCATCTTCGACAGAGTTAAATTTTTTAAAATCAGATCGATAATCAAGTCGGTGATTTAAAAATTTTTATTGGTTCGATCGGCTAAACCGGTAAAATCATATGATATCAAAAATAATTAAAGTTGATTAAAAAATATTTAATTTTAATTTTAATTTTTGTATAATTTTAATTTGATTAATTTTGATCGATTTTTTAGTATTCTAATTTTTAAGATTCCATCGAATCAGACTCATAGGTTGGGGTTATCCTTAATAGTTAAACAGCAAAAAATGATTTTTTTGAGCAGGTGGTGTGAAAAAAATTTGCTGGTCACGAGTCATTTTGTATATTCATATTAAACTATTTAATTATTTAGTTATATTCAATTTTCAGTGCACGTCACTCATGATTTTGTATATTCCTACAACCATTTCAATACCTTTTTTTTATTTTTTTTTGGTTTATTTTGTTTTTTTCCTTCTGAAAAGTAACCAATTCCATAGATAATTAGGTACCCATTTGTTAAAAGCATTTTCACTTAGCTAGTAGTCACTAGCAGAACTTGTAAAGTTGTCTTCAAAGAGTATGATTTGGTGATAAAATGTTTAAAATTTGATTGTCAGGTCTTGAGTTTACGTCTAAGGGATATATTTTTTTGTAAAAATTTGTGACAGTCAGAGATTTTATCTGTTTCGTTTAAGCCGAATCGGATGATTTGGCGGCGGCGAAATGTCCATATTTCAAAAAAAACCGATAAGATTTTTGATAAATACTTGCGATTATAATTTACAAATTAAGAATTTTTACCTCAAAAAAACTTCATCTTACTTATTATTTTGTCAAAATTATTAACTTTATAAATCAGATTTATCAAAATGAATCACAGTCAAACTAGAAATTAAACTTTTTACAACATACCTAAATAATTAAATATTTTAATATTATTCTACATCAAGATATCTTTCCATTTAAGCCTATAATAATTAAATAATGAGAAATGCTAACGAGTGTCTTTAGGGCACTCATTGAAAATTCATTTAAGGAAAATTTTCGTGGGAAAAAAGAAAAAAATAATTAGTGTTGTTGATGGGTAATTTTCGTTCCAGGGACAGTTTCGAGATAACTCCCCCGAGACAATCCTCCTCCAACCGTGAATTTATTTGGTAATGGGGGACCAAAAACAAATGTGACGAAAGGCAAAAAGAACGCCAAAATCGACAAATAGAGTTTTAACGTGGTTCGGCAGAGCAAGTCTAGCCTACGTCCACGGGCACAAAATGGGGTGTTGATTTTATTACCAAAACGAGCTCGGCCGACCTCTTTTCAATGGTGGTCCAATGAAAACCGAGTTGTTTGCTTATGGTGCCTTTTACAAATAATGCCTTGAATAAGACTTTTTTCAACCAACCTATACAAATGAGACTACCCTCCCTTTATATACTAAGGAAAATACAACATTATTCTAACATCTCCATGACGTCAACCATGTGATTCTCCGGCTGATTGACGGGCTCCCTGTCCCAAGACTGTCTTCGCCGAAAGCAAACCTGCCACCTGACGGCTTGTCACATCACTCTGTTTTCTCTACTGCCACACGCAATATACTGTAGTCAGTCTGTAAAGTGCTCCCAAATAGTGGTACATGCAAGAGGGAAAAGTCCAAACTATCCCTGATCACTTGTCGGTTGTCAAGAGATCGGCCAAATGATCTGCCGAACTATCCAAGCTACTACCGACCTGACCCAACACGTCCGAGCTCATTTCCACGACTTAAAAAGAAAGACACTGCTGAATCCGAGCTACCGGGCCAAAGTGGTCTGTCTTGGTTCTAATGTTGTCGGTCTCTAGAAACTGTACCAAGCTGTATACTCTAGTCGGCCAAATCTGGGATACTGGGCACGAACACCATCCCTGACCGAGGAATAACCCAAACCCTCAGAACATTTGACCCTCGAAAAGGGGAAAATCACATCTCTGCCATTGCCAAACTGTTCAAACACTGTCTCAAAAAATCACCATCAATAAGTGTTTTGATAAGTTTTTACATTTCCTATAAAAATGATGTGAAAACTTTCCAAAAATAAATTCTTAATGAGTGCGCTTAGATCTTTTCATCGGACAGACAATATCAATACCACGTCTCCTTTGATTGCTAAACCTGTATATATATCAACCTATATTTGTTGTCTTGACTTCCTCCACTAAACTAGAAGTTCACACTATTTCCTATTCTTTTGATTGGAGCCGTTCTGAAACTGGCAGTTTCGGTTTTTTAAAAAGAGGAAACAAAATTAGTAATTTTAAATTGGCGATTCTGATTCCGAACCACATTAATAAAAAAAAAATTATAAAATTAAATATAAAGTAAATTGATTTTAATTAAATTAAAAAATATTATTATAGAAATATCAACATAATCATGATTTTTATGGTAAAATTTCGTACTTCATTAATTATTTCACTAATTCATTATTATTATTTTTTTGAGGTTCCGGTTCGGTTTCCTGAAATCAAAACCGTCAGTTCTTGGAATCGGAAGTTCCAAGCGGTTCCGGGCGGGGCCTACTTTTGACCCTATGATTGTGTTTTAGTTGGTAATTAATCTGGGTACAACAAACGAAAGGTTTTTATTTTAGGAAAAAAGACCGTTCGACCCAATTGGGAAATATACATAAAACAACCTAATCACCCATGGATGTGACTTGATATTAAAAGACTTAGGACTTGTTTATCAGGTTTTTGGTTCAAATTCAGAGGGTGCATTAATTTTTTATAAGAGTCTGAGACAGTCAGGAGTTTTACATGCTCCATTTAAACTCAGGTCGGGTGGTTTGACAATGAAATTTCTAACTTTTCAAAAAAAAAAACATAAAACAACCTAACGATTCAAAAAAGGAGTACAACCCAATCCCTATTTCTTAATATATTTTATTTATTTTCTTTGACTCTCTCAAGTGTTAATATTATAAATTAACATAAAAATGACATGTGAGAAAACATAATAAATATATTAAATCATTTATATTTCTATCTAAACTGATAAAATTTATTATCAGATAGGGATATGTATATCTTTTTTAAAATATTAAGGGGTTTAATGTCTTTTTCCCTAAATGTTAGGAATCCAAATATTTTCCCATTCGTTCATTTTTTTCTCAATCGATGTGAGATTTTTTCTCTCACACTCCCCCTCATTATAGACTAGCTTTTTATCTAATACCTGTCATATGGGTATTGGGTAGGTAATATCCACCACTCATCAGCGATTTATTATTATGTTTTCTCACACTCAATATGGTTAATTTTCTCCAACCTTTCCCTATGGATATACTGAAATAACCTACAAGCAATACCGACAAACAAACTCTATACCCAAGAGGGGGTGAATTGGGTTACGGCTAAAATATGTGAAATTAAAACTCTTTGCCGATTTCAAGCTATTTTACCAATTAAGCTTAAGGTCAATTTTCTCTATTGTAATAAACAACATATATGCAAGTTTCTAATATATAAGCATGTAATAAATAAAACTTGCAATGTAAAGAGTGTAAGGATAGAGAAAATGATACCGAGATTTATAGTGATTCGGCCAACAATGCCTACGTCCACTCCCCCAAGCCACGCTTGAAGCTTTTCACTATCAACCGAGTTTTTGTCGTGGCTCACTTGCAACCAAGAGTTTTACGTAAGGTTCAATCCAAACTTTTACACTTTGAGTTTTTAGATCAAGGCTCACTCAAAAACCTCTACAGTGAGTTTTCTTCGTAGGCGCACTCACGAACCTTTACAAATTACCCAATCGATGGGATTTCACAAACCACAAGTGTTTTTAAATATGAAGTTGTAAAACGCACTTGGGCACTCACAAAGATAAAGAAGATTGTGTGAGTTGGTTACCCAAGTAATCTAAGCTCACTAGAAATGTATATGAAGGTGTAGTGTGTGAGAGCTTGATGTATGAATGTATATGATTATGTAGGTTGAAGAAACACTCATGTTTTTGCCTTAGTAGAATGTGTATGAAGGTTGTCCAACTTTTCAAAAACGAATTGGGGCTAAATTTATAGTAAAATACAAGACAAGCCCCAACTTGCTGTCTGAGACCGGTATGCCGTTCTCCAGACACCGGTATGCCGGTCTGGCTTTACAACGGCTCTCAACGGTTATATTACCGTTGAAAATATATTTGTTACACCGATATGGTCACCGATATAGTGACCGGTATGGTCCTTGTCGGTTCCAGTGAGTGTGCAGTGTGATTGGCTAGACTGGTATGTGTCATACCGATTCCAGTAGCTATGCAATCCTTAAATTCACCGGTATGGGATCGGTATGGTCCGTGCCGGTTCTAGTGAGCATGCAAGTCAAAACATCTCATCGGTATGGACACCGGTAAAAGACTGGTATGCCGGTCTCTGTATCAAAATTGCAAATATGAAGGTTTTAAGGCATTTTGTACATGGACTTAATGCATCTAAGTTAATGTGCATGTTTCCTATGAGCTTAGTCACTAGAATAAAAAATTCACATTACAATTAGAGCCATAACTTAAGACTTCACATAAATTCTTCATTGTGTGCAAGTCTTCACATTCTTCGCTCTTCAGCATCGTTGTGCTTCGACATCTTTTTGTACTTTCTCGCTGTTGTGCGTCGAAAACTTCACTCTTATTGCATCATCAAAATCTATTACGCGACTATGTCGCTAACATATACATCCAACAATCTATGGGATATTTATTAACTTTTCTCGGTCAATATGGGTGATTTTCTCCAACAATTCCAAATGAATTGTGGGATGTATATGCATTGTATGCACTCAATCGAATACAAGGCTAAATTGGTTTTTATACACACACACACTTAGAAGAGTATTGTGTAAAGCAAGATATGTGAAAAGATGTAGAAAGTGGGACAATATGTCATAAAACACAAAATGATGCTCTTCAAGACTTTCAACTCATCCTCTCACGTATATAAGGGTCGTCTTAAAAACCAATGCATGTCCAAATCAATATCAAACAGTTTGTTCTGTCTGTATTTCTTTCTATAGCTCTCATGGTTGAGGATGATGATAGAGCTAGCTAGAACATCAGCTGAATAATCTCGGACCAGACTTCATTCCTCTCAACACTCAATAATTGATCATGATCAGAAGCTTATCATTTATCCAATGGCTATCAAACAAGGTGTGTTTTATATATATTACACTTGTTTAAATAATCACCTTTCAATTCTTTCTCAAATCAAACTTAATGAATGTTTTCCTTTTATATGCAGCTACTCAGTCTTATCCATGGGAGAAGAAATTATTGTTGAAACTTGGAAACAACCCATTCAAAAACATCTTGTTCTTGAAGTTTGGCACCAACTGCTACCTGGGTTTGCATTTTTTTTTTTAAAAAAACCAAATTCTTGAAACCCATCTGGGTTTCTGGTGTGAAAATCTGACCCCCAAAAAAGAAGAAGTTATTTTTCATCTTTTAGTAGTTGAATTTTTTTTTTTTTTGTCAAATTAGCTTTGCTTGTGGAGAGTTGCAAAGAATATAAGCTAAGAACTTTCACTTTATTTGTTGCATGAAATGAGAGAATAGTAGTAGTAACCCATCAAATTAAATTGAGCTTTGAATTCACCCTTTTAATTTTGTCTCCATAAGACTGCCATCATAACCATAGCTCCTTAATCTTTGCCAATTCTTCACTTTTTATGAGCCAAGCTTGTGGCTACACATTTCAACTACAAATTTAATTAAAAATAATTCATTATTTATTTCAAAAACTATTATCAGAAGCATTTAATTTAGAAGTTGAAGACAAAACATTACCAGCAATATCTTCTGTTTATACACATACTTCAAGTTGGCATGTACACAAAACAAAATCAAATACTAATAAGAAAATGGATAGAGGAATGGAAACAAAAGAGAAGTTGCCAATGTTGAATGTATCCAGCAGGGTCTTGATTGATATATTTGTCCATGCATGTTATTTTTCATCTTTTCATCTCAGGTCTATCTATTAGCCAAAGTTTAATTAGCACAAAACATCTGGCAGCTCTCGAATTATGTATTTGATTCTTCCTTAGGACCTGCGAGCCCATACGCAGGGAAGAAGCCCACACGGCCAAGAGACTACTAAGGGCCCAAACAACTTATAAGGGTTTCGATAAGGTCCAAATCATACTACTTGATATGCCATTCGAAATTATCAAGCTAGTCTACATCCCAAAATCCTTCTAAAATAAGGAAGCTAAGTATTGAGATCGTGATAAACTACCTGCAAAACGCAGTGGTATAATCCAAAACACGGTAGGGATTGTTAGGGTTTGTGCTCAGAGCGCCAATTTTCTTATGTATTTTCTTGTAAATACTTATGTAAACATTTTATTATGAATAAAATAAGCGTCGTAACAGACATTGAGTTATATCATAACAATATCATTTCGTTAACAGTTCCTGATCAAGGTTTACATTACTTGGTCAGTAAGTAAACCCGCTGAGACTGGTACATATTGTATATTGGAATCTTGGATCCCAATGATTGATTCTCAATGAAACATGAGTCTTGGAGACTCATATAGATATGTAGGTATTTATATCTGATAAATATTGAATGACTCACCGAAGATTCTTAATGGATGCTATACCAATGTCAATAAGAATCTTCTCGGGTTGAGTAGCATAGTGATTTTTTGACTTGAGATATCACTGTGGATATATGAGATATCTTCATACTTTGATGGCAGTCACGTAACCGACCTATTTAGGTCAGACCTCCTCATGTCCGTTAGGTGTGGACTGATCCTCAGGATATCCTGTGTGTCAAGATAGAATATGTCATCTATTTGTACAGAGTATATGTATTCAATATGGAATTAGCAATCTATTAAATTTGAGCCTGTGGTACACTATAGAAGTGAGTTCTAAGTGTTATTAACAGATTGCCAATAGAAACGTTGATGTGATTATATCTATAGAGATTTGACGTTTATATCTATATCTCTGGAATAATCTGGATACCTATGACGGAGGGATTATACGTATTCAATGACCTCGACCGTTATGGTTCAGTAAATTTATATGTGTTCATCATAATTTACCGGTGGGTAGATTATGGACACGAAATTGGATTTCGTGACGGATATGTCTGAACCTATAGATTCTCACTAATGAAATATACTCTTAGAGCACTAGGACGACTTTTATGAATAATATTGATTATTTATAAATCGTTTAACGGTTAAACGAAAGATAATGCAAAATGACCTTTTGGTCATTTCTTAATTAATGTGTATTTATATTTAATGTATGATTTTATTAAATACACATTAATTAAATATCAAATTGTGATATTTGACATATATCATTAATATATGTATTTGGAATATTTAAAGTAAATATAATACATATATTTGAGATATTTTTATTTAATTATTTAATTATTAAATGATTAAAGTAATTGTGGGACACAGGACCTGGGCGACGCATGCTGTCCCGGGCTCGCGGCCCGGTTGGGAGTACGGAGTAGCCACGGGGGACTAAACCGGAGAGTAATGGAGTCGCCACCCGGTGTGAACCGGGAAAATGAGATTTAAGGCCGCACTCACCCCTCGCAAGGGAAGACCTCAAACCGTTGGGTTCGGAATGGTCCCTTACTTATGTCACTTGTAATAAAAGGATTTATGTGATAATTTAACCAGGCTTAAATAACATTTATTTCCAAAGATATCATGCTTCTAAATTCATATGCATACATCAACAAGTTCATCACAACATGCAACATCACATGGCAATCTCATGAACATATTTCAATCCTATGATATGGAAAACTAAGAACAACATAATCATGCTTGAGTACTATCTCATGAACCTATTAACCAAATAACATGCTAACAGCCTAATCATGCTTGAATACAAATAATACAGTTGGCTATATAACACAAGAAAGATCAACCAAGAGGCAATTATGCATGAATATGATAAGACAGACTCAGTTCAGTGTGTGCGCGTTCGTGTAGCGTTCGTAAACGCGTTCGAACGGTAAACAGAAGGTTCGCGTTCGTATGGCGTTTGATAACGCGTTCGAACGGAAATGAAACAGAATGCTCGCGTTCGTATGGCGTTTGATAACGCGTTCGAACGGAAATGAAACAGAATGCTCACGTTCGTATGGCGTTCGTAAACGCGTTCGAATGGGAATGAGACCTGATGCATGATAGGGCGAAAATGCGTGCGCGTTCGAGTTGCGTTCGTAAACGCGTTCGAACGGGAACAGACCTGATGCATGAAATGGGACGCAATACATAAACAACAAAATAAAGGGGCGCGGCGAAGTACTGCCGTAAAGGTGGCCTTTTGGGGGCTCTTGATCTCTCAAAGAGAGGACCTTTAGACCAACATACTAAGCCCATGCGCGTCACATCACATCATGCATACAAACATAAAGACAATCATACTATTCTAAGTATGTTCGATTGAACGTGTCTTGCATCCAACCGAACACACATCAACCGGCGCGGCAAAGCATCGTGGTAAAGGGCTTTAGCCCCTCCCCATAGGGGATCTCACATCGTACTTACTAAACCCATGCGCTCAGTTGAATCATGCATACGAAAATAAAGACAATCATATCAAACTAGGTATGCTCGATTGAACGTATCTTGCATTCAACCGAACACACATCAATCGGTGCGGCAAAGCGTCGTGGTGAAGGATGTTAACCCCTCCAATTAGGGAACCTTTCATCGCACTTACTAAGCCCATGCACTCGATCATATCATACGGGAATAAGCGACATACAGAATTTAAATGACAAGAAATAAATAAACCAAAGCAATGCCACACAAGAGAAGATGCCGTTTACTCAAGTGGTACGTGGAGTTGTGTCCCTTGTACAGACCGCACTACCGTCCATTCGGATTCGGCTATGGAATTTACGTCTGGGTTTCCATCCTATATACCACAAGAGACGACACTCTTCCGTTTCATTCAAGCCACAACATGCATCCATAAACGACTCTCATGCGAATAGAATTCAATAATAATAATAAAAAAACGAATATAAACTAATGAAAAGGTACCCTCAGGTCTAACCTTTTAAATCACCTCTCGGATGTACGGTACACGATCGTCGGAAGGGTGGATGCTCCGCAACTCTCTCGGTTCACTGGTTCACTGTTCTCGTTCGTTGTCTTACTGTTTTGAGTCGTCGTTCTCCGTCTTTTGCTATTGTTTCCTTGTGGTTTCGCTGTCGTTTCCTCTTTATCTTCTGCTTATTGTTTTTTTTGGTGTGTTCCTCCTGTAATTTTTATGTGTGTTGTGTATGAGTTAGGGACTAGCTAGCTAAGGTCTAGAAAACTAAAAAAACTAAGGTCTAAAAACTAAGCTAGAGAAGGGTGGTGAAGGGTTCTTTTTATAGGCAAAGGGTTAGGCTTGACAAGGAAAGAGATTTGGCTAATTGAAGAGGGATTTGATTTGGTTTGGTTAAGGGAAGTCAAAGATTGAGGGGGGACAAATCTTGGCTAGATAGGGAAGGTTGGATATTTGATTGGCTTGGATTAGGAATACAATATTTTAAGTTTGGGAATAATCTTTTTAGATTGAGAATATAATTGGTTGATTGATTTTAATTTAGGCATGATTTTAGTTTAAGTTGGTAATTGTTTATTTTATGTTTGGTATATGTTTTATTTAATCATTTAATTAATTTAATTATTATATTATTTAGTTAATGTTTTAATTAATATTTATTTATTTAAATTGGGATGTGTTTTATGGGCTTTGGGGGGCTAATTGGGCTGGATGTGAGGCTAGCAGCAAAACCAGAATTACCGACACCGTTCGAACGCTTCTTCGAACACGGCACGAACGCCCGCAATCCGTTTGACGTTCGAACGTAAACACGAACGCAGCACGAACGAAAACAGTGAACCTTGTTTATTCTGAATTTCCCCTTCCGATGTCCGTTTCCCGTGACCTCCGTGACTTAAAAGGTAGTGTCTCCAAAATGAGACTCATCATAGGGACTTATGTGTAAAAATGCAGTGCCTACAGTCGCCCCCACTTTGATGGGACTTGTGTAATGTGCAACAGTGACAATCCTATCAAAGTTATGCAATGCATTTCTACTTACCTGGCTCGCCAACTGCCACTTGACTTACCATGTGTTGAGTTGCGTTGATTTGGTGGTGAGGTGCTGCGACCCCTGGTTCATTCCCGAACCGTGCTCTATTTTTAGAGCGCCATTTTCGGCATCTTTCGTGTATGTGTTCCATTTTGGAGCGCCATTTCCGGCATTTGTTGTGTGTGTTCCATTTTGGAACGCCATTTTCGGCATCTGCTGTGTGTGTTCCATTTTGGAACGCCATTTTCGGCCTCTGTTGTGAGTGCTCCATTTTGGAGTGCCATTTCCGGCGTTTGTTGTGAGTGCTCCATTTTGGAGTGCCATTTCCGGCGTCTGTTGTGGTAGCAGTCCATTTCCTGAACTGTGCTGTGCGAGATTGTGGCTCATTTTTGAACCGTTACTTGATGAGATGGTCTTTGCTGTTATAAACCTGCGAACACGAAACAAACATTGCATGTATGTGGTATGTATGCATGTATGCATGTATATGTATTATATTCCGATGGGTTAGGCCTTCCTTGGTCCATTTCTGAACAGTGCTTCAATTTCGGAGTCCCATTTTTGGTGAGATGTGATGGTAGTCCCTTCTCGAACCATGCTCCAATTTCAGAGTGCCATTTTCGGCGAGATGAGATAATGGTCCATTTCGAATCATGCTCCATTTTCGGAGTGCCATTTTCGGCGAGATGAGATGATGGTCTATTTCGAACCGTGCTCCATTTTCGGAGTGCCATTTTCGGTGAGATGAGATGATGGTCCATTTCGAACCGTGCTCCATTTTCGGAGTGCCATTTTCGGCGAGATGAGATGATTGTCCATTTCGAACCGTGCTCCATTTTCGGAGTGCCATTTTCGGCGAGATGAGATGATGGTCCATTTCGAACCGTGCTCCATTTTCGGAGTGCCGTTTTCGGCGAGATGAGATGATGGTCCATTTCCGAACCGTTGCTGATGAGAGATAGTCCATTTTCGAACTGTTGCTGATAATGATGTGGGCCCCGCCCCAAGAGTACTATACCTGGCAGAACTAATACTGAACCAATGTGGGCCTCACCCCCCAGAATGCCATACCCGGCAGAACTGATGCTGACATGGGCTTCGCCCCCAAACCGAGACTGATATGGGCCTCGCCCCAAATTGATACTGATATGGGCCTCGCCCCAAACTGATACTGATATGGGCCTCACCCCAGCTGATACTGATGTGGGCCTCGCCCCAAGACTGATACTGATACGGGCCTCGCCCCAAGACTGATACTGATACGGGCCTCGCCCCCAGACTGATACTGATATGGGCCTCGCCCCCAGACCGATACTGATATGGGCCTCGCCCCAAGACCGATACTGATATGGGCCTCGCCCCAAGACTGATACTGATATGGGCCTCGCCCCCAGACTGATGCAGTACTGTCGATGTTCCTGATTGGTTTGTCTTTTGACGCCTTTTTTTTCTTTTGAAACCTGTTATTACAAAACAGAACAAACACAAAAAGGATGCAAATATGTTACGTGTATGCATGCATGCATGATTGGGCTTCCTATCCCGTTGGGCTAGGTCTTCTGCCAGTACTCTTGGTGGCTGCTTGGTCTTTTGACAAGTCTGTCCTCTTCCCTAACCAACGGGTATCTATGATGGCTTTCAGGAAAAATGGGGTTAACATGGTGCATGTATGCATGAGGTGCATGTGATGCATGATATGCATGAAATACAAGAAATATATCAACTCATTAAAATTTTCACACAAATCGGCTCATCATCATTTTAGAAGTTTTTGGGCCAACTGTCATAGGAGTGAACCCGTCCCAGTTTAAATGGCCCAACGAGTTCATGTCTTATGGCAAAGAGCCCAACTAAATCCAAATGATAAAATTCCGAACACAATCATAAAATGGCCCATGTTATTTAGAAGCCTTTTGGCCCAATCGTCATAAGATGTGTCATTGTCCCAGTTTAAATGGCCCAACAAGCCCATATCCCATGATAAATGGTCCCAATGGATCCAAACAACGATGTTCCCAAACACAAGCATAGAAGAAAGATAATGCAAACGTAATAATTTTTACAGTATGGCCCATCAACATTTCAGAAGCTTTGGGCCTAATAGTCATAAGGTACGAATTTGCCCCAGTTTAAATGGCCCAGCAAGCCCGCATTTCTGACAATAGTCCAACTGCATCCAAATGAGGATGGTCCACAAGCACATACTCAAGGAAATAATTGTTACTTTAGCCAACCCGGTCTATAGGTGGGTTAGTAAGAGTATAGACAAAGGCTCTCACCGGCGAAGGATGGCCCACAAATAGGTCTCCCCACTCAAGGGTTCGAGCAAACAAGTGAGCGCACCCTTTTTTATACACTAAGGTACGTGCCAATGAGCTATGGTGTGTGACAGACTGTCAAATGGATTTCCCGTTGTAGATCCCCCAGAGGGAAGGTGGAGCGAAGCTCACTTAAATACCCAAGCCTCTTAGGCTCTTATCGCTTGTTGTCAGGAATAAACAACGAGTCCTCCAAATTAGTCCATCACAATAGGCTACAAGTAGATGGCTATATAGGTGCCTTCACAGCTTTTCCTTCTAGAAAGGTAGTGAATGAAGGAAGACACCAAACCATTACCTAGCCTAAAAATGCCTTTGATTAAACCCTCACTTTATCCACTATAGACACGGTCAATTAAAACATAAATCCAATCATTACAAGACAATATTCGGGGCCGATTCTCTATCCCCAGTGGAGTCGCCAGACTGTGGGACACAGGACCTGGGCGACGCATGCTGTCCCGGACTCGCGGCCCGGTTGGGAGTACGGAGTAGCCACGGGGGACTAAACCGGAGAGTAATGGAGTCGCCACCCGGTGTGAACCGGGAAAATGAGATTTAAGGCCGAACTCACCCCTCGCAAGGGAAGACCTCAAACCGTTGGGTTCGGAATGGTCCCTTACTTATGTCACTTGTAATAAAAGGATTTATGTGATAATTTAACCAGGCTTAAATAACATTTATTTCCAAAGATATCATGCTTCTAAATTCATATGCATACATCAACAAGTTCATCACAACATGCAACATCACATGGAAATCTCATGAACATATTTCAATCCTATGATATGGAAAACTAAGAACAACATAATCATGCTTAGTACTATCTCATGAACCTATTAACCAAATAACATGCTAACAGCCTAATGATGCTTGAATACAAATAATACAGTTGGCTATATAACACAAGAAAGATCAACCAAGAGGCAATTATGCATGAATATGATAAGACAGACTCAGTTCAGTGTGTGCGCGTTCGTTTAGCGTTCGTAAACGCGTTCGAACGGTAAACAGAAGGTTCGCGTTCGTATGGCGTTTGATAACGCGTTCGAACGGAAATGAAACAGAATGCTCGCGTTCGTATGGCGTTTGATAACGCGTTCGAATGGAAATGAAACAGAATGCTCACGTTCGTATGGCGTTCGTAAACGCGTTTGAATGGGAATGAGACCTGATGCATGATAAGGCGAAAATGCGTGCGCGTTCGAGTTGCGTTCGTAAACGCGTTCGAACGGGAACAGACCTGATGCATGAAATGGGACGCAATACATAAACAACAAAATAAAGGGGTGCGGCGAAGTACTGCCGTAAAGGTGGCCTTTTGGGGGCTCTTGATCTCTCAAAGAGAGGACCTTTAGACCAACATACTAAGCCCATGCGCGTCACATCACATCATGCATACAAACATAAAGACAATCATACTATTCTAAGTATGTCCGATTGAACGTGTCTTGCATCCAACGAACACACATCAACCGGCGCGGCAAAGCATCGTGGTAAAGGGCTTTAGCCCCTCCCCATAGGGGATCTCACATCGCACTTACTAAACCCATGCGCTTAGTTGAATCATGCATACAAAAATAAAGACAATCATATCAAACTAGGTATGCTCGATTGAGCGTATCTTGCATTCAACCGAACACACATCAATCGGTGCGGCAAAGCGTCGTGGTGAAGGATGTTAACCCCTCCAATTAGGGAACCTTTCATCGCACTTACTAAGCCCATGCACTCGATCATATCATACGGGAATAAGCGACATACAGAATTTAAATGACAAGAAATAAATAAACCAAAGCAATGCCACACAAGAGAAGGTGCCGTTTACTCAAGTGGTACGTGGAGTTGTGTCCCATGTACAGACCGCACTACCGTCCATTCGGATTCGGCTACGGAATTTACGTCTGGGTTTCCATCCTATATACCACAAGAGACGACACTCTTCCGTTTCATTCAAGCCACAACATGCATCCATAAACGACTCTCATGCGAATAGAATTCAATAATAATAATAAAAAAAAACGAATATAAACTAATGAAAAGGTACCCTCAGGTCTAACCTTTTAAATCACCTCTCGGATGTACGGTACACGATCGTCGGAAGGGTGGATGCTCCGCAACTCTCCCGGTTCACTGGTTCACTGTTCTCGTTCGTTGTCTTACTGTTTTGAGTCGTCGTTCTCCGTCTTTTGCTATTGTTTCCTTGTGGTTTCGCTGTCGTTTCCTCTTTATCTTCTGCTTATTGTTTTTTTGGGTGTGTTCCTCTTGTAATTTTTATGTGTGTTGTGTATGAGTTAGGGACTAGCTAGCTAAGGTCTAGAAAACTAAAAAAACTAAGGTCTAAAAACTAAGCTAGAGAAGGTTGGTGAAGGGTTCTTTTTATAGGCAAAGGGTTAGGCTTGACAAGGAAAGAGATTTGGCTAATTGAAGAGGGATTTGATTTGGTTTGGTTAAGGGAAGTCAAATATTGAGGGGGGACAAATCTTGGCTAGATAGGGAAGGTTGGATATTTGATTGGCTTGGATTAGAAATACAATATTTTAAGTTTGGGAATAATCTTTTTAGATTGAGAATATAATTGGTTGATTGATTTTAATTTAGGCATGATTTTAGTTTAAGTTGGTAATTGTTTATTTTATGTTTGGTATATGTTTTATTTAATCATTTAATTAATTTAATTATTATATTATTTAGTTAATGTTTTAATTAATATTTATTTATTTAAATTGGGATGTGTTTTATGGGCTTTGGGGGGCTAATTGGGCTGGATGTGAGGCTAGCAGCAAAACCAGAATTACCGACACCGTTCGAACGCTTCTTCGAACGCGGCACGAACGCCCGCAATCCGTTTGACGTTCGAACGTAAACACGAACACAGCACGAACGAAAACAGTGAACCTTGTTTATTCTGAATTTCCCCTTCCGATATCCGTTTCCCGTGACCTCCGTGACTTAAAAGGTAGTGTCTCCAAAATGAGACTCATCATAGGGACTTATGTGTAAAAATGCAGTGCCTACAGTAATTAAAATATAAATATCTATAATTATGATAAAGTTTGGAAATGATTAATTTGTGTATAAGTTTTACTTTACAATAAAATCAAAAGTTTATCAAATACCATTTGACTTCTTTAATATTTGTTTAAAAAATTGAAAAATATCTTGTTTTATTTTTCCACCAAATTCGGCCAAACCCTAGCATTATCTAAAGGTTTTATTTTTTCATTGCTTCACTTGTTCAAGCCACCAAAACCCTAAAACAAAAGAGACTTGAGAGAAAAAAAAACAAGAAAAAATTAAAGAAAGCTTGGATTTTTATAAGTATTTCCAACTTTTTATTAGAAGGAAACTTGTTCCTTTTGTTCTTGGCTACAACATGTGCAGTTCTTAAGTTTTTCTACTCTCTTATGTTTGTGTTATGATGGTTGGAAGTATGAATGAAAGATGTATGCATTTATGATTAACAAAGTAAGCTTATTAAATGTGCATAAACATACTCTTAATCATTGATGATCTTGTTATCATTCTAGAGTTGTTAGGCCACTCATTGATAATCTATAATTGTTCTTGAGTTGTTTCAAAGTGGTGAGACTTGTTTGGTGTTGTAGAGATTAGATTAAAGTGTTGGATTTTATTAATTTTGGTTAAATATTTATTTGATTAATTTGAGAAATTAGGATTCATAACCTAAACCAAAATTGGGTCATATATGTATTGTATAATGATGTATATGAGATGTACAAATCATTTGGTGTTGATTGGAATTCATCCAACTTGTTTTTAACAAATTTGGACCAAAATATACAAAATTAGAACTTGTAATCCTTCTCGGCAATTTAGAGAATTTTTGTTTTTTTTGTTGTGAGTTGTATTTTGATGTATATGATATGTAGAAATCATTTTGGTAGTGATTTGAAATCACTCAAATTTATATTTGACAAATTAGGACTAAAATGATCAAAATACAAACTATTGGGGTCTCACGGTAAATAATGGAAAATCTGATTTTTGGGTAACAAATCAATTTTTAAGTATTGAGTTATTAAAATAAATAAGTTTACTTTAATTATCCAAGAAAAATTATTGAAGTCGGAAAAATTTATTTTTCCGCATTCTGCTGCGTTTACCCCTAAAATTCCCTACAAAATGATATCAGAGCGAGTCTGATTCTGAACACATGATATGATTATGCCTTTAAATTTAATGTTTAATCTAATCTTTATTTTATGAATGCTTGTATTTATTTTAATTTGATTAAATAAAAAGTGATAAACATCTTTTACGAAAAATCATTATTATTAATAAGGTTTTATATTTAATATGTATGATGTATGTTATTTGGTCCGTCTTATCAATACGGCTTATGGATAAATAATCTACGACTATATCCAAGAACGTGCCAAAGCTGTGAGGATATGTAGCCAGTATGAATTTATTTGTACCGAATAAGTATATGATATTAGGTAAATTCAAGCGAAAGCGGAATCCTGAACGTGCCAAAGCTGTCAAGGTTACGCAAATATCTTGAATTTATCATTGACAAGTTTAACATTAGTACGCCTCGTTGTGAACGTGCCAAAACTGTCACAACGAGAAACGATCAGGATCGGAACCCAGGATTCACTGGTGAGTGATTGACAATGAGTTGTCTACCTAATGAATATACGTAAGCAATAACGTGCCAAAACTGTGAGCTGAAATATATTTATGGGGTCCACTTTTCACTATTATATTTAATTTGATTATTCCTTGTTATGTAATCTGTTTGGGGATTACAGTTTTGCATGAAATAGTGGGAGTGACATTTTTAGATTAAAAATCCATGATCTATTTAATGCTTTTGATATTATATGAAACTGTTTTGTCTGGAAACCATTTATTCGCTATCTATGTGATAGATTTGCGATGGCGGCTTCTTCGAACATCTTTTTTGTTCGTATGTTGGATACGAATAAGCTAAAAGGCACATAGAACTTTTCAGACTTGGATATGGATTTAAGGATTGTCCTCGGATCCGAGAAGCTGGGATATGTTTTGGAGGGTCCATTACCCCTTGTCATATCAGATGATGCATCACCTGAAGAGACTGAGACTTTTCAGAAATGGAAAGATGATAATTTAAGGGTTAAGTCATATGTTCTCAGTTCTCTGGCTTCTGAACTGAAGAGGCAATATTTTGAAATGCCTAGTGCTTATAGCATGATGATGCAACTCCGTGAATCGTTCATGAACCAAGAACAAGTCTTGGTTCACAGAGTAGCAATGGAACTGTTCCATTCTAAACTTGAAGAGGGACAGGTTGTGAGCACACATGTGCTTCATTTGATCGATCTGATCGTGAAATTGAGGTGCATTGCTTTCTCTCTCAATGATACTCTAGGACAGAGTGTCATTCTTGGTTCGCTCCCGGTATCGTATCGCCGGTTTGTTATGTACTTTAACATAAACGGGATGCACTACACTTACCATGAGTAGCATAGGATGCTTCTCACCCCGAAGGAGGATTTGAAGAAAGGAGTGCCGACTCGCCTTATGAAACCTGCTTCATTTTCCGCTTCTTCCACTCCAAGTCGAAGGGGAAGATGATGAAAGGAAATAAGAAGAAAGGTTTCATTGTTCCTCCGCAGGCTAAGATAGCGAAGCCTAAGAGAGCTTCTGAAGATAAGCGTCATCACTACCAGAAGGTTGGCCACTGGAAGAGGAACTGTCATGACTACCTTGCCCAGATCATAAAGAAAAGAGTATCGACATCGAATACTTTTATTTTCCATGTTATTGATATCTCATTAGCTTGTGAAGCTGTCACATCTAGTTGGATTTTAGATTCTGCTTGTCCTATTCACATTTGTAACTCGTTGCGGGGCTGAAGGAAAGTAGGCGGCTGAAATATGGAGAGATACATTTGCGGTTCGGGAGTGGTGACTCTCTGGATGCGATTGTAGTGGGCTTATGCGAGATTCCCTTACCCAGTGGGAGACTTTTGCTGCATGACTGCTATGTTGTACCGAGATACGTAGCAAATATTATATCACTTTTTGTATTAGATACAAACAGATATCATGTAAATATTAAGAACTGTTCCTTGTATTTATATGATATAAATAATATTCAGATCCTTGTTTGTCCAAATGAGCATGGTCATTACATTTTGCACACTTCTCGAGATATTTTGAATACTAAAAATTAATAAACGTAAATTATCTAAAATAAATAATAGTGAACTTTGGCATATGAGGTTAGGTCATATAGGCGTGAAACACCTAACCCAGTTGGTTAGGAATAGTTTGATTCCGGATCTCACCATTGAACCTTATCCAACCTGTGAATCTTGTATTCAGGGTAAAATGACCAAAGCCTCATATTTAGTTGTGGGACACTGAGCCACCGAATTATTGAAACTCGTACATTCTGATGCATATGGTCTTATGAGTCAGACTACATACAATGGTTTTTCATACTTCATTACCTTTATCGATGATGTGTCATAGTACGGTTATGTTTATCTGATGAAACATAAATCAGAAACCTTTGAAAAGTTCAAAGAATTCTGAAAACGAAGAAGAAAAATAAAGTGGTCAATATATTAAATACCTTTGATCAGATCGAGGCGATGGATATATGAGTGGAGAGTTCACTGATTATTTAAAGGAGAATGAGATTCTCGCTCAATATACTCCTCCTGGTACTCCACAACATAATGGAGTGTTAGAGGTGAGAAATCGGACATTATTGGATATGGTCCGATCTATGTTGAGTTTTACAGATTTGTCATATTTCTTATGGGATTATGCTATTTTAACTGCCGCACATCTTTTGAATAAGATTCCTTCTAAAGTTGTTCATACGACTCCGTATGAGATATGGACCGGTAGGAAACCGAATCTTAATTATATTAAGGTTTGGGGATGTGCTGTATACGTCAGGGTGGCTCAATAGAATAAGCTCTTGCCTCGAGGGTAAAAGGATATTTGTTAAATGATACCGAACATCGAAATGTGTTCGTAACTCACTTCGGAAAATTTCTACATGTAGATTTTTTGACTGAAGGAGATAATCATAGACATGTTGAACTTGATGAAGTACAACCTGAGATCAACGAACTCATACGAAATATCCAGGCACTCCTAAGGTAATCCTAACTCTACTACCCTCTTCTGAAAGGGTTGGAACTCGATTACTCCAAAGGTTTGAGGCATTCAAGCTTTGACTCTCACACTCAGTTCTCAAAGCATATATCGCTCTCTAAACACAAGTTCATCGCCCTCACAGCAATCAGACTACGAAGATCAAGGTATCGCTTAACCTTGATCTTCCCTTACATTCCGCTCGTCTACATAAATGACTTGAGCGTCGGAATTCCTACGGCATCCACCACACCGGTGGGTAAATACTCTGCACTCGTCTTATCTTTGTTTTGCATGACTGCTAGTGCCACATCTTACAAATTCTCGATTGTAGGCCGAAGATGAAATCCAGCGTCTACATAGTCTATATGACACATTACAACTGAAAGGTATTTGCACAAACAATTATTAGAATATAAATAATTTTGTTATTATTCAGTAAAATTATTTTTATTCTAATAATATATATTTTTAAAAATCCAGAAGCCTTTAGCGCCAAGAATTCGACGCTAAAGGTAATAAACTAATTATTTATTTTTAAATATTATTTCACCTTTAGCATCGCAAATATTCAACGCTAAAGTTAATATAATAAACTTTCTTTTTCTTAAAAAAAATTATCTTTAGCGTCGAAAATTTCGATGCTAAATATAAAATATTCAAGTTTTTTAATTAGGTAAAAAATTCTTTGGTGTCGAAATAATTTATCGCTAAATACGTACTTTAGCGTCGAAAATATTTTTCATACACTGAAGGCCTCTTTTTTATCGTCGAAAGATTTTGACACGGAATGTTATACTCTAACATCAAAATTATATTTTCAACGCTAATATTCTTTGTTGTCCATGTATCAGCGTCGAAAAATGGGGTCGAAAATATTCGACTCTAATGATTTTTTATGTCAAAATTTCATGTTTTAACATCGATATTTTTTTACGGTAAAGACCTGGTTATACTGGCCAACCAAATTTTCTCAATTTTTTTAACATGTTTTTTACTCCAATATTTATAAATTTGTCAATCTTCTTTTAGAAATTTATTAATTTTAAGAAGAACATTATCCCATAGGCAAATTTTTATAATTTATTCTCCCATTTTTAGGAATTTATTTTTTTGGGCTCATCATATTTCTTGTTAAATGAACCTAATTCACAAGGTATTCTCAAACCCAAAGGTGTTAGTTAATGTTATGGTTTGATTTTGATCTAATGTCTTTAATTTTATAATTTTTTTAATATTGATTTTCATTTTTATTTAAAATTGTAATAATTCCAAGGTTGTTGATCTCACAAATTTACTTACTAATGTTAGATTATTATTTTTTTTGTTGACACTTCCTGTGACAATAAGAATATAATAAATATTTTCAATTATGAAACTTATTAATACACCATTTTAAAATAGGATGGTGAAGGAGTTTTTATATTGTTTATTTAGCTTAAAGTATTTTCTTATACAGCAATGGAACATTCTTTAAAATTTGTTTAAAAAATCATTCTCATTGGAAAAAATTCACACTTGAAAAAAATTTAGCCCAACCTAGAAAAAGATTGTCTTCACTTCACTGTGGTACCACCAGTTAATAAAGATACCATATTCATATTTATATTAAATGTAATAATACTCATTTATGTTATTATTTTTTAAATATTTTATTGCTCATATTGTCTTCACTTCACTGTGTTGTAATTGGTATGGAAATTCTAAATGTGTACAAGTAAACATCAAATTGAAAATGGAAAAAATGAAAAGCCCATGGGCTGAGGCCCAATCTAAGATGGAATCGTTGGTTGAATTTGACGGCAACGTTTAGTATCCACGTGGCATAACATTATTGGAAGTACAATCATACACAAATATTTTTTGTTATTTGTGTGCGAAAGAATTTGATTTAATGAATACATTTGTCATTTTTAGGAGGTAGATGAACTTGATCTAATGAATAAATTTGTCATTTATAGATAATAAATTGATATTTTAATCAGTAATTTGAGTTAAATGTAATGGATTTGTTATTGTTATCACAATAAATATATGTATCACCTTATATTTTGTCAACAAGTCCGTAAATATTAAGTATTAATTCTAACAAGAAAATAACATATATTGTTGATGGTGTTTTCAGGTCCTATGTTATTTAGGGAGCACGGCAGGGGTAAAAAGGGTAATTCCCTTCTTAATCGAGATCTTTAATGCCGACCCGACCACATGAGTGTTATAAAGCCAACAGGTAGATATCGAGCATTTGATGATTGGTGACCGACCACTTTGGCTCGGATGACCGGGCATTATCAGATCGACAGAAGCATTCTCAGTTCAAAAGACTATCTTGACCGACCTCATGAGGACCGACCAGATAGCGAGGCGTGCTCAGGAAGATAAGGCGTCCTATTTTCTCGGAGGACGATGACAAAATATCCTACTTTTTTTTTTGGAAAAGTTTACAATGTATTTTAAAAGATGTGTTATGTACATAAGTACAAGGGGCATCCCCGAGGAAAGTGTTAAAAACACATAGAAGGAGCTAAAAGCTCAACAGGCCAAAATACACCGCCCAATAGAGATTACAAATAGTAATCACAAAACATGAAACAAAATACATGAATTCAAAGACAAGCCCGAAAAAGTATTTACCCACGCCTGCCCATAAATGGCATACCAAATCAAAGCCGAAAATGTATACCAAACAAAAAGAAATCCAATGCTCACGCCCACGACTCAGCCTCCACGGCATCCCGACAGCCTTCATGCAATCACCGACAGCCCAATCCTTTGGGCTTTACATCGCAGCCCACGAAATGATCAAAACCTTATGAAAACCAATGCAGCCCACGAAAAGCAACACTAGTATTCTTGTATATAGTCCGACCCAATGGCCCACAATGCAAACCAGCCCACACGCTTTGTGCATAGACTAAAAGGCAAAGCAACCACACTCATTGCTAACGTCCAGAATGAGTCCAAAAGCAATAAGGTGTAATGATCAGAAACATTACTCGGCCCAGAACTAAAGTTTGCAAAAGGACAGCGCAAAAACATGCGCAGCATGCCGAATGAATAAATCAAAGCGTAAACAGCCCACGAGAGGTGCCTTGCCCATTTGTCTATGCAACAAAACGACCCACGAGCATGAGCCTTAGAGATCAAGCAAAGCCGAAATCCAAAAACTCGATTCAAGCAAAAAGCTAAAAAACCTCCAAAACCCCTCAGTCCCACCTCGCCCATTACAGCCCTAAACACAAAACTGCCAACAAAAACCCTTAGCTCCACGACGCCAATGACAACTAACAAACATCCCATAATCGATCAACCACAACAACCAACCCACAACGACCAACACAGGAGCAAGAAGAAGCAAACAGCAAACACCCGAGACCATCAATCAGGGTCCCTATCAGTAGACAAGCCCCAAGCACTTTTGATATGGTCAGGAAGAGACCTGTGATCATCTAAAAAACCCAATCCGCATCTAACAGCATCACAAATTTCCTTGACTACCTGAGCAACAGAGGCAGTATCTCCATCAAAGACACACCTATTTCTTTCATACCAGATGAAGTAAACAGAAGCAGCCAGGAGAATTCTAGCTAAGAGGCAATTTGGATCCCTCTTCTTCTTGATTTTTATCACTGCCCATCTAAGGAAAGAAGGCCAATCTAAGTTCGGCCAACGAATTTGAGCCTTACTAGAGACTGTCTGCCAAACAGCTTTGGTGAAGCCACAATCAAAAAACAAATGCTTATGAGACTCAGTATAGGAGAAACAGAGAACACAAGTTGCATTTTGTATAACACCAAACTTAGAAAGTCTATCCATTGTGCGCAACCTGCCTATGACAGCTAGCCACAGGATGAAAGAGTGCCTAGGGACATACCCAGGGAACCATAAAGATGATGAATTGTGTTTTCACTTCTTCTACTTCTCAAATCTTCCCAAGCACTGTTGATGGAGAAAATGTTAGTCTTGCAACCTCTCCAAATATCCTACTTTCATGGGGAGAACTGATGAATCAGTGTCTTGATAGGACAAGAGAAGTAAATGTAGTTTTAAACTAGGAATCCTTGTTGAAGAAGGATATTGATTCGACTAGAAAACCCTTGTAAAAGAAGGAATCTGATTTCTGCACTATTATAAATAGGAGGGTAGAGTATGCTTAAAGGAAAAAAAAAAGAGGATCATTATGATCAAGCTTGTAAACATAAGAGATATCAGAGAAGCGTATCTCAGCAATAAAAATATCATTCTGTTTGTGTCCGTGGACGTAGGTTGGACCTGATCCGCCGAACCACGTTAAATCCCCTTGTTGATTGGTGCATTTGTCTGTCTTCTGCTAAATTTGCCTTTGGTTCCCACATAACCAAACAAATTCACTATTAAGGGAGGACTGTCTCGGGAGTAATATTCCCAAATTACCCTGAGACCAAAATCCGCCGTCAACAGTTGGCGCCGTCTGTGGGGAATTTTGAGACAAAAAGCAGTTCACGAAAAAGACAATGTCAGAAGGCGGAAATCATCAGTCATCAGGGAGTCCAGCTACGGACTGGATGAAAAAGATGGAAGAAAGCATGAAATCCATGATAGATCGACTGGAGAGAATGGAAGTGATGAACAACGAGAAACCGGAAGCCGGAACCAGCCGAAGAAGAGGTGAAAAGCAGAAGGTAAAAGGATTGCGGATATGAGTGAAACGATGAACCCATGAGGAAGGGTCCCTACGGGATAAAATCCATAGTCGTAGAAAAAGATTCACAAACAGAGGACACATGGGAAGAAGAAGAAGGAAGACAATCGCCAGATTCCTCCTATGATAGTCTCCGCGACTCCAGAGAAAAAAACAGGGAGTATAGAGGAATGTACGGGAAACTTCAAGGCATGAGGAGCACCGCACCTAGGGCAATAGACGCGAAGAGGGGCACATAAAGTGACATGGCAGCGCAAGTAGTGAGATGAAGTCTTGGCTAAAAAAAAAGATGGCCAAATGTGGGGTAAACCTCAAGACTAATGCAGGAGATACTCGGGAGAGTGAGGAGGGATCTCCCCTCACAGAAGAAATAAGGTCGGCAAAGTTCCTGAGGTGATTTAACATGCCAACCATAACGCCCTACAAGGGTCATACCGACCCGAAATCCCATATTGAAAGCTTTGTCCTATTAATGGACGTCCAATGAGTAGTAAGAGATGCCATCTGCAAAGTATTCCCCCTGACCTTGGGCGGATCCGCCATCCTATGGTACAGAAGTCTGGTCCCGTGGAGCATCGGAAGCTTCACGCAACTTAAAAAGTCGTTCATTCGGCACTTCAAGGGGGCCTGCGTCCCTAAAAACACAATTGGAGAGTTGAGACTTATAAAGCAAGGAGAGGAAGAGCCCCTAAAAACTTTCATTGAGAGGTACCACAATATGTACTCGAAGTCGGAGGATATGAGTCCCTTGAGGCCTTGGAAAGTTTAAAAGGAGCCTTAAGGGTCGGAAAATTGTGGACTCACCTAAGGATCCAGGACACACCAGATTCTATCTACCGCTCTGGAAGTAGCCCGAAAGTTCGTCTCATTAGAAAACGAAGAAAAGATCTCCCGGAGGGGGACAACCGTCAGAGAGAGGACGACAAGAAAGAGGCCCCCCACCGGCCAGACAGGGAGTTCAAAAAACTCCTCCCGAGACGCAAGGAATTCAAACCAATGTCTCGGAATGACCAGGAAAGAGGAGTCCCGACCCGAGTAAACCACGTAGTCCGGGAAGAAACATATATTCCCCTGAGCAAGCCACCAGGGCAGATCATCATGGAGATACAAGGAAAAGGCCTCTTGATAGAACCCGACCTCAGGATATTCCCCTAGATAAAAGGAATAAGAAATCTTATTGCATACATCATAATCTGAGGGGACATACAGCAGACGAGTGCAAAGATTTGCGGGAATAGATGGAAGACCTAGCATGTAATGGGTACTTAAATAATTATATTGACCATGAAGCTATGGCGGCTAGACAGAGGGCACGAAGCCGACAGGTGAACATCATCGCCGGGGGAAGACACTGGCCGGAGACTCTAACCGGTCAAGGAAAAACTATAGCCGAGCTCGGGGGACGGAGGTACTGGAAACAGAACGGTCATCGGTACTACAAGGGGGTCGGTCGGTACCCATAATGTTCACCGACGAGGATGCTCGAGGGGTAAGTTTCCCCCATGACGATGCATTAATAATCAAGGCAACAATCGGCGGCTCAGAGGTGGACATAATCTTGGTAGATCCCGGAAGTGCAGTAGGCATAATCGCCAAGGAAGCATTAGAGGGCATGGGAGTGGAGTATGCAACTCTAACCGACGAAGACACCCCCTATACGGCTTCGGGGGCTCAACGGTCGTCCCACTGGGAATGATACAATTGGCCATGACGATCGGGACTCACCCCAGAACCCGGACGATCATGATAAATTTCACAGTGGTGGACTGCATGAGCAGTTACCAAGTCATTGTCGGCCGACCTTTCATGATGAAGACAAAGGCCGCGATGTCCTACTATTACCTAAAGCTGAAATCCCCCCCCCCCGTGAAGGAATCAGAATCGTATGTGGGAGTCAGAAAGTAGCCCGCAGCTGTTTTACCACTCTCTCACGAGAAACCCTATGCATTGAAGTAGGTACCAGGAAAAGGTAGGAGAATAAAGACGGAGAAGAAGCAAGTGGGGATCCGGGTCCTCGGCCAAATAAAGTTGCCCGGCTAGGAGCGATCGAAGAATTGGAAGGGATAAAACTCTTCGGACCCGGGAAGAACATAAAAATTGGGGGAAACTTAGACAAAAACCTGAAACAGGGCCTGCTGGAATGCCTTAAGGAGTACCCATACATCTTCGCCTGGGGGCACGACGACATGCCCGGAATCGATCCAAAATTCATCAATCACCGCTTGGCAGTAAACCCGTCACAAAAGCCAGTAAAGCAAAAAAGAAGAAACTTTAATCAGGAACGGTGCAGGGCCGTAGCTACCGAGGTGGACAAATTATTGAGAGCTGGTTTCATCAGAGAAGTGAAATACCCAGAGTGGGTATCGAACGTGGTATTGGTAAAGAAATCAAACGGAAAATGGAAGATGTATGTGGACTTCACACCGACCTCAACAAGGCATGCCCGAAAGACAGCTTCCCACTACCAAACATAGATCAGCTGGTAGATGCAACAGCCTGCCAGAGGCTGCTAAGCTTTATGGACGCCTTCTCAGGATACAACCAGGTCAAGATGCACCCTGTGGACGAGGAGAAGACAACGTTTGTCACTGATCAGGGGCTTTAATGTTATAAAGTAATGTCTTTCAGATTAAAGAACGTAGGAGCCACTTTTCAAAGACTGGTCAATAAAATTTTCAAACCACTAATCGGCACATCAATGCTGGTGTATGTTGATGACATGATAACGATGTCTGAGGAGACAGGGTGTCACGTGACCGACCTGAAGAAAACCTTTGAGTTATTGAGAAAACACAATATAAAGCTCAACCCGGAGAAGTGCGCCTTTGGGGTGGCCTCGGGGATGTTTTTGGGCTACATGGTAAGCTCCCGGGGCATAGAAGCAAATCCACAGAAGATCCAGGCCGTACTGGACTTAAAATCTCCCAAGACGGTAAAAGAAGTGCAAAGTCTAACCGACAGGCTAGCCGCGCTTAACTGATTTATCTCCCGAGCAACCGACAAGTGCCACCCCTTCTTCAAAATCGTCAAGAAATCAAAAAAGGAAATCGACTGGACGCCAGAATGCGAGGAAGCCTTCCTGCAATTAAAACAATACCTAACGAAGCCCCTACTTCTACTAAAACCGCTCCCAGGTGAGACCTTATACTTGTACTTAGCTGTTTCAGAACACGCAGTAAGTTCGGTACTAGTACAAGAGGCCGATAAGGTCTAAAAACCAGTGTATTATGTCAGCAAAGCTCTGTTAGATGCTGAGACCCGATATCCGGTACATGAACTGGTCGCCTTATCATTAGTCATTGCAGCCCGAAAATTACAACCTTATTTCCAGGCTCATCCTATTGGAGTCTACACCGACTATCCTCTAAGGCAGATCCTGTAAAAACCAGAGGTCTCCGACAGATTAATGAAATGGTCGGTGGAATTGAGTGAACACGACATTTCTTACATCCCAAGAACAGCGGTAAAAGGGCAGGCCTTGGCAGATTTTGTTGCTGAATTCACCGAACCCCAGATCTTGACTGTAGGGGAAGACAAGTGGGAGATGTCAGTGGACGGGTCTGCCAGCTCACAGGGCGGTGGAGCTGGGATCGTGTTGAAAAACGACAAAGGGGAAGAAGTATTATTCGCCTTAAGGTTCGCCTTCGAGGCCACAAACAATGAGGCAGAGTATGAGGCGATCCTGGCCGGATTGAGGCTATGCACGGTAATGGGAGTCCACGACGTAGTGGTAAGAAGTGACTCACAGCTTGCTATTCAGCAGCTAAAGGGCGAATTTCAGGCCAGGGAACCGAGCATGAGAGCCTACTTGGCTGAAGTAAAGAGGTTGGTAGAAAAAATGAGGAGCGTCCACTTTGAGCAAGTCGGTCGAGAAAACAACGGTGAAGCAGACTCCCTTGCGCGGCTCGCATCTTCAATAAAGGCAGAAAATCCTAGAATAGTCCCCCTAATCTGCCTCCGAGAAAAAAAATGTGGGGGAGCTCGAAGTAGAAGCCTTGGATAAGGAAGGCGAGACTTCATGGATGCAGCCGATTAGGAGATATTTGGAAACATGAGAGACACCCGAGGACAAGAAGGAAGCCAGAAAGCTAAAATTCAAAAGCACCAAGTTTTCCCTGATCGAAGGGGTGCTTTACCGAAGAGGCTACATAATTCCCCTCCTGAGATGTTTAACGGAAGAAGAAACGGATTATGTACTCAGGGAAATCCATGCAGGCATATGTGGAAATCACGCCGGATGACAGTCGATTGCCTTTAAAGCTTTAAGGCAAGGGTTCTATTGGCCAACTATGCATCAAGACGGCATAAGAATGGCCAGGAAATGCGAAGGATGCCAGAAGAATGCCAATGTTCACCACCAGCCAGCAGAGCAGTTAACCACCCTGTCCAGTCCCTGGCAATTCGCCCAGTGGGGGCTAGATATCATCGGACCGATGGCAAGGGGACGAGGACAGGCGAAGTACGCCATTGTAGCCATAGACTATTTCACCAAATGGGTGGAGGCCGAACCCCTATCCACCATCACAGAGAAGAAGGCCACAAAGTTTTTGAAGAAAAATATTATTTGCAGGTTCGGAATCCCACAGGCGGTCATCACCGACAATGAAAAACAGTTCGATAGCAAGGGATTCAGGAAGCTCTGCAAAGACCTCCAGATCGCTCTAAGATTCGCCTCACCAGCCCATCCCAAATCAAACGGACAGGTCGAGGCGACAAACAAAATCATCAAGTCTTGTTTCTATCGTATTGCTGGGGATAAGGTAACTAATCGTTTTTTTTTATTTCTTGCTTGGGGATATGGACCGGGCTTGGGTATCTGGAGTTCTCTAAATCCTTTTGACATCTAAGTCCGTTGGGGCTTTCAAGGCTAATTTGGGTTTCTTACTTCCTTTTATCTCTTTGGCTATTCTTCCTTACTCGTGGAACTCGCTAGCTATAAGAATATCTCGAAGGCTATTGGATTTATTTGGAAGAATTTCTTGAGTATGAATGGAATCTTAATTCTACTGGGCAACTCTAATACTTGTTGGGGCTTTCGTTATTCTCTTTTACTACTATGGGTTCTTGTGTTTTACTTACTGCTCTGATTCTATATCCTCTATCTTGTCTTACTTCTAACTGCTAATCATCCTTGCACTTCTCTTATTTCTCTTTTAATCTATTAGATAACTTTCTTTGGAACTTACTATCTGATTCCCTAACTTGTTTTGAACTTCGGGAGTATTATAGGATGATTACAGAATGATTCTTATCTAGAGTAAGGAAAAAAGGATTCAGAAGGCTTGGAAATACTTACTAACCTGTCTAAGGATCTTGAGGACATACTCGAGGATCGGATACTGGAGAGGTAGTGCCCCGCATACTAGTATCCTGGACATACTAAGTATAAAAAACCCCAAAACTCTACTCACTACAGTCACTGACTCACTGACCATGCTCTGATCCCATCTTTGTAACATCCTCGATCTGGGAGATGTTACCTGCATGAGATAGCAGCACTAACCCCATAAGCCTCTGACTTTCAGACTAAATTTTTTGCTACTAAACTATCTAAATGCAAGGTCACCCACAGGGGCCATAGCCCAACTCAATCAACATAAAATACTTTCATTACTAATAACTGCGTACTCAAATATGCTTCTTTTACAACACTTTAATGAATACTTGTAATGACTATTACAACATTAATGCATATATGCAACTCTGCTTAACTCTGACTGGACTATTATACTTTTTGACTCTGAACTGATGGACTCCAACCCTGGTGACTGCATCAGTATCCGTCCTCCCGAGTTCGTCCTCTGGGAAACCTGCAAGATACAGAAACTGGAGTGGGGGTTAGATCGCTATACGATCTAAATGAGTGGACATGTATCTGAATATTTCAAAACAAAACATGAAATCTTTAAAACTAAAACTTTTAGAAAAATCACTTCATATGAAGTCTCTTTATAAAATTGAACTTTCTAAAATAGCTTTGAATTTCTGGTTTCTGAAATCTGTTTCTAAAATCTAGTTTATGAAAACTGTTTACTAAAATCTGAATTCTGAAAATTAGGTACTGAAGATCTAAAAACTATGTACTGAAAGTCTGAAAACTGAAAACTGCTATACGTCCAGGAAACCGACTCAACTGGACGTGTCCGGAAATAATCAAGCGGGAAATAGTAATCTCTCTACACCCAGGACAACGACTCAACTGAGTGTGTGAAACTGGTGGTGCTTCTCGCCAAGGACAACGACTCAACTGGACGTGAGCTCTACGCCCAGGAAAACGACTCAACTGGGCATAGCCACCACTAGAGTCCAGGTACAAGAACCTATGCTGTCATCCTGGCTCTACATATGCACATGTCCGCTGTATCCGTCACTTCCAACTGTATCTCAAGTTACATACTGGGGTGAGTTTTTACCTCATGTCCCGAAAAACATGAAAAACTCATGCTTTAAAACTTTATGTTTAAAACACAACTAAAACATGGCATAAAGCCTAAATTTCAAGTAATAGTCGCAATAAAGAAATCTAATGCCCTAAGGCATAAAAATAAGTCTGATATCAAAACTGAAAACTTAATAAATAAAACCAATTAAAGAAAAGAGGTACACTCACTGTTTTGGAATCTGGTTGGTACTGGATCCATTTCCGAAGAGAATTGTGACTCCTGAGGATAATCTAGGATCGAGAACTTGATTAGTATGTAAGTGATAAAATGAATATCAGAATTTAGCTAGACAAAATGATACGTCAACATATTTTGTCTATAAGATTTATCGTGCTTATCTCTCGAGGCACTGCTTCATCAATTATTCCCTTCACCCAAACTTTTCCATAAGCACTTTAAATACAAACTCACACTACTTCAAAAACCACAATATATACACTTCATAATTGAAATTTCAATCATCTAAATTTGTATTCCTTACTAACTCAACACTTAAGCTTTCCTTTAAAGTTGGAACAATGCTCACTAAAATCAACTTCCATACTACTTCCAATGCACAATCCAACAATTCACAACAATTTCATACATAATAAACTACTAACTTATCATCATCAAAGACCCATTTATCCACCAATTATCATTACTACTTATTTCTTTAAACTTTGCAACTTAAAGCAATTTACCACATAATTATTATACTTCCAATGCCTCACTCAACATAATCAACATCCAATTTATTTATCTTTTACTTACCTTACCCAAAATTGAACTAGTTGGAGTTCCTCTCCAATTACCATCCTTTAAACATAAAAATCATTTACTCATCATCACTACCAAGTCCATGAACCCATTCTAATTATCAAAACTAAAAAAATTAAGGAAATGGGTCAAGTGATTTCTCACCTCTTTTCATTTGATTCCCAAAGCCTCCAATGCTTGCCATGATCTTCATCTTCCTACTTTCCTTCCTTCTTTTCTTCTTTTCTTCTTCTTCTTCTTCTTCTTCTTCTTCTCTTCTTCTTCTTCTTCTTTTCTCTTCTTTTTCTTTTTCTTCTTCTTCTTTTCTTCTTCTCCTCTATTTCTTTCTCACGGTAATTTTCTTTCTTTCTTTTCCATTTGCTTCCCATTTAGGTATTTGTGAATATTATGTCCTTATATACTAGGACCCTTTTGATATTTGGAATTATGAAGATAAATATGGAAAAATCTAGAAAGTTTAAGATTTCTCAATTTGACCCCGAAATTACTATTCATCAATATTTTTGACTTGCATTTTTGACCCGATTCTGCTCCGAATTTAGGAAAATATTCAACGCGTCTCGATCTCAGCTTTCCGATGATATAAAATTCATAAAAATTGGAGTTCAAACGGAAAAGTTATGCCCAAAATACCATAAACTGTCCAAAAGGAACACGGTACAGTCTCGTCCCGTGATTTCGAAGGATTAATCGATCGTTCTCAAAATCATTCCACAAGTATTTTTAGGTCTCAACATGATTTATTTTATGTATTTTTGTCCCGTACGTAGCAGTACAATTGTATTCAGTAGTAAAATTTACCGGTCGTTACATGGCTCTCTTATTTATACTACATATTTTTTTAGAGAATTTAAAACAATCCCCCATAATTCTCTAAATATTAATGCAGACACTTAAGAGAGATTCCGTGAAATAAAACTGCACCGAAATAGGTGGCTTTCGCCTTGAACCTTTCCTAGTGAATGACATTTGGATTTACTTGGCAAACCAGTGACCCATAGTCTTGAACTGTTCATCCGTTGGTGTAAACCAAGACAATTGCCAACACACAACTTTACTTCGACCATTTCCCATTCTACGGTTAGGTCTACAGGAGTTCTTGTTAGGGTTGGTGCTTTGAGCACCAATCCAGATCCTATTTATAGTTGATTCATGAATACGAGCAATACCTTTTTTTCCATAATATTACTAATTTAAATGGTAGCAGCTCTTGTCTTTTATATACGTATTCGATCTAATTTCGATTAGATTGATTAGATTGAAAATAAATCTGGTTTAGTGATATGTATATATATTAGACAAAGACCCCATGATTTAAAACATAGTGCGCAGTTACAACATAACTTGTAATTGACATTGCGAAGTGTCACTATAAATTGTATATCCTTAAATTAATTTCCTGGTCAAGATTTACTGACACGGGTCGGTTAGTAAAATCCATTGAGACCAGTACATGTCGTATATCAGAGTTGGTCCAATGGTTTTTCCTAATGAACCATGAGTCTTGGGAGACTCGTATAAACATGTAGGTGTTTATTTGATAAACACTGAACGACTCACAAAAGATTTCCTAATAGATGGTAAACCAACGTCAATATGAATCTTCTCGGGTTGAGTAGCATAATGATTCTTTGACTTTAGATACTACTGTGGATAAATGAGTTATCCTCTACACTTAGATGGCATGTACGTCACCGATCTATTAAGATCAAACATCCGCCTGTTCGTTGGATGTGGACTCATGCTCATGATATCCTGTGAGTATCAAGAAAGAATCTGTCAGTTCTGTGTACAGAGCATAGGTAGTCCATAATTGATTAGCAATCTGTTAAATCTATGGCCATAATATACTTCAGAAGTGAGTTCCGAATGTTATTTAAAGATTGCTAATAGAAACGTCGACGAGATTATTCCTATAGAGATTTGACGTTTATATCTATATCTCTGGAATAATCCAGATACCTGTGACGAAGGGATTATATGTATATAGTAACCTCGACCTGCATGATTCAGCGAGTTTATATGTGGTCGTCATAATTTATGGGTGGGTGAATTATGGACATAAAATTGGATTTCATGACGGATATGCCTGAATCTAGAGTCTCACTAATGAAATATACTCGTAAAGCACTATGGCAACTGTTATGAATAATACTGATTATTTATAACTTGTTTAACGGTTAAACGAAAAATACATGTAATCGGGACCTAACGGTCATTTCCAAATTAATGTGTATTTGTATTTAAAACTTGATTTTATTAAATGCACATTAATAAAATATCAATTTGTGATATTTGACTTATATCATTAATATATGTATTTGAGATATTTAATGTAAATATAATACATATATTTAAGATATTTGTATTTAATTATTTAATTATATAAATGTTATATGATTAATATAATTAAATTAACAAATATCTTATGACATGATTATGCTTTATTAAAGTTAGAAAATGGCATGAAACCATTGGAACACATTTTGTTTTCTTTATTAAAGTTAAAGTGTTAACTTTAATTTTGCAAAATGTGTGCCAATTATTTTTGAACAAAATAAAAATAATTGTTATTTAATTTTGTTAACCAAAAATTCGGCCATGTGTGGAATTTATTTAATAAAATTATTTTGTTTCATTTTTCACACTTAGACAAGTTTAACAAAATTTTACAAAGTGAGTTGAGAGCAAATGTGAAGAAAGAAAGGAAAATCAAAGCCAAAATTTGAAATTTTGTAAGTTATTCCACATTTTCTTCTATATAGAAAATGTTTCTATTATTATTAACTTCAAATTGTGTTGTTAAGTTTATTTCTCTACTCTTTGAGTTTGTAATTAAATTTGTTGGAAGCTTGTTTGAGGGTGTTTTGCATGTATGATTAAATTATTTGCTTATTATTGTAATTAAGCATAATAAATTAATTAGAAAATTAAAGTTGTCATTCTAGAGTTAATTAGCCCTTCATAATTAACCTAGAATTGTTCTTGAGTAATTTCATGATGGTGAAACTTGATTGGTGTGGTAATTGGATGATCAAAGTATTGAATTTTGTCAATTTAATGTAAATTGTCTAATTTGAGTAATTTGTGAAATTAGGGTTCTTAGTCCATTTAAATTTTGGGGCTTTTCAAATATATGATATAATTTGATGTATATTTGATGTATGTCAAATTTGGGATTGATTGGATTTGATCTTGATGTGTTTTGAACAAATTGGGCCAAATTATATTTAATATAAAATCTGATGTACTGGGCACTGTTCGGGCAGCCCACGAACTGTTCAAAAATTATTTTTGGAGCTGACCTGGGCAGTCCCCATGAGTATTGGTCGATCAGTTCGGCCGGAAACAGGTTTTACGCTATTTTACGGAAAAACGTCGTAAAAGTTTCGCGGTGTTTCTATATTATTTATGTCGTTATATGATATCGAATAAATATGTTTAGGTGAAATATGAATGAATTATCAATATTGGATATTGAATAATTTATTCGTAAGTTTAAAAAATTTAAACTATGATTTCGCCCGAACAACGCTTCTTCCGCTGCGCCTCCCTGATATGACCCTAACAGTTCTAGCCACATTTAGATCTCATTTATTATATTTTTCAAGTATCTTCTCAACAGAATGAGTCTGAGATAATATATACCCATCTGATGTTCTGAAAATCTTAATTTCTAAGATCACATCAGCTACTCCTAAATCTTTCATATCAAATTTGTTGGTCAATACTTTCTTAGTAGATTAAATCATCTCATGATTACTACCAATTATCAGCATATTGTCTACGTAGAGACACACAATGACATATCCTTTTCGAGTTGATTTGGTGTATACACACTTATCACACTCATTTATTTTGAACCCACTTGACAACATCTCATTGTCAAATTTTTCATATCATTGTTTAGGTGCTTGTTTTAATCCGTATAAGGATTTTACAAGTTTGCACACCTTGTGTTCTTGTCCATGAACATTGAAACCTTCTGGTTGTTCCATGTAAATCTCTTCATCTAGATAACCATTTAAGAATGCCGTCTTTACATCCATTTGATGTATTTCAAGACCAAATATAACTGTTATGGCTATGAGCATTCTTATCGACGTGATACGAGTAACTGGTGAATATGTATCAAAGTAATCAATGCCTTATTTTTGTCTATAACCTTTTATGATAAGTATTGCCTTGTACTTATCTATTGATCCATCCGGTTTCATATTCTATTTGAATATCCATTTGTAGCCCAATGGCTTACAACCTAGAGGAAGATCAACCAACTCCCAAGTATGATTTTATAGGATGAAATCAATCTCACTGTTGATAGTCTCTTTCCACAAAGGTTCCTTCGTCGAAGACATTGATTCTTTATAGCTTTGAGGCTCATTTTCTAACAGGTATGTCAGCAAATCGGGTCCAAATGACTTAGACGTTCTAGATCTTTTGCTATGTCTAGGTTCAATTTCCTCAACATTTTCATGTTGATCCGAATCTTGGCCAACTTGATCACTGCCTTTAACAGTATCAATAGTTCTTTTGAGAGACTTCGTTCTTTATCTTTCGTTACAAGGAAATATCTCTTCAAAGAATATCGCATTCCTTGACTCAATTATCATATTTGGATTGATGTCAGGAATTTCAGACTTATGTACCAAGAAATGATACGCACTACTGTTGTGAGCATATCCAATGAATATATAATCAATAGTCTTGGATCATATTCTAACATTCTTAGGTTTAAGAACCATTACTTTGGCGAGACACCCTCACACTTTCAAATATTTGTAGGAAAGTACGTGATCTTTCCATAATTCATATGGTGTCTTGTCTAATTTTTTGTGAGGTAGCTTGTTCAGAACGTAGTTGGCAAAAAGCAAGGCTTCCCCCACAAGTTCTGGGGTAAACCAGAACTTGTCAACATGGCATTCATCATTTCCTTCAACGTTCGGTTTTTGCGCTCAGCAATCCCGTTTTGTTGAGGCGAATAAGAAGCAGTAGTTTCGTGAATAATTCCATGATTTGAACAATATTCACCAAATGGTGAAACATATTCACCTCCTCTATCACTCCCGATTCTTTTGATTTTCTTGCCAAGTTGATTTTCAATTTCATTCTTATAGTGTCTAAAGCTCTCAATAGCTTCATATTTTCTCCTCATCAAATACACATAATAGAATCTTGTGATATCATCGATAAAAGTGACAAAGTACTTTTTATCGCCTCTTATTTGCATAATATTCATATCACACACATCAGAGTGAACAAGTTCCAATGGTTCAGAACTTCATTCTATGGAATGAAATGATGCTCTATGCATTTTTATGTCTCACATTTATGTTGGTTATCAATTGTAAATTTAGGTATAAGGTTCATGTTAATTAATTTACGTATTGTATCATAATTAACATGTCCTAACCTAACATGCCATACATTTTGTGACTCAATAATATAAGCGGAAGATGTAGCTTTATTATTAGCACTGTGTCGATTGACAGTCATTACATTGAACTTGAAAAGGCCCTCAGTGAGGTATCATTTTCCTACATAGACATCGTTCTTAGTCAGTACAAATTTATCAGAAACAAATACAAACTTGAAACCATTCTTGCTAAGGAGTGAACCCGAAACCAAGTTCTTCCGAATATCAGGAACATGCAAGATATTCTTCAATGTAAGCTCTTTCCCAGATGTCATCTTCAGAACCATTATGCCTTGTCCAACCACTCTAGAGGTAGAAGAGTTTCCCATTGTCAGATGATCGCCACCATCGACCTTCTGATACGAGGAAAACATCTTGCTATCAGCACAGATATGACGAGTAGCCTCAGTGTCTACCCACCATTATCTCGGATTTCCAACCAAGTTGGATTCTGTTACAACTGCTGAGAGGTTCATCTCTGAGATCTCATCAGTTAGCTGCTCATCCTCAGTGACATGGGCCTCATTTTTATTTTTCTTGCCTTTATCCTGAGACTTCTTATTTCTGCAGTCCTTTGCCATGTGATCGTTTTTTCCACAAATGTAGCACTTTCCCTTGAACTTCTTGTTTGGTTGGGAAGAATCAGCTCTACTGTTCTTTCTCTTTTTGCTACCCTTTCCACCCTCGACGATGTTGGCCTTAGACTCCATAGTCTTGTAGCTGGCCTTCTCGAACTTCCTGTTGTCCTCTTCAATCATCAATCGAACTACAAGGTCTTCAAGACTCATCTGTTTCTTTTTTTGTTTCAGATAGCTCCTGAAGTCATTCCATGATGGAGGCAACTTTTCAATGATTGTGGCAACTTGAAACGTCTCACAGAGAATCTTCGCATAAGTCATGCCTTTGTACACATTGTACATGGTATTGTCAAGTCCTTCCAAGATGTAATTCTTGCACAAGAAGTCGTCTGACGATCATGTCTCTTCTCGCAGTTGCTTGGCTGTTTCCGTTTCTCCCTCCACAGGACCCGGAGGATCTTTGAGGTACTTAGCCAACTGCAGTATTGTCAGGTAGAATAATATTTTACTCTGCCATTGTTTGTTTGCTCCACCAAACTTTTCTAATTTTTCTCCATGAGCGATCGGTACTGTGATATTTCCTCTAGCCATGTGTAACTGGAAAAGCCAACAGTAATCAATAAGTCTACAAAAGACGAATTACACAACGATCAAATATATGATCTTGTTTAAGTGATATATTAAGAATCCACTCGTTGTTATATTGGATAGTAATACCAAATAACACAAGTCCTTGAATTTACGACTAAAGTTTCTTATGATAAATGAATAAAGGAATATTCCTGGAGGACGAGGGGGGTCTGGAGTAACCACTTAAATCCCTACCCACTTAGGCTTTTATCGTTTTTTTTCAGAATATCATTTAAACACTTTCTCAATAAATATATTAGACATTCAAACTTAGTATTACACTTCAATTCATAATACAATAATAGATATGTGTAGATTTGTATGTGTGTATATAAATATAAGTCAATCAAGATTGGACGGAATTACTTGTGTAAGGTTACACTTTTAATTCTCAACCAAGTATGCAATACACAATTAATTTTTCAACTTTATCACTATGTGTATGCTTGTGATAATTGAACACCCTAATATTAACTTAAACCTATACTATAAAGTTTATAATAATACAGTATATGATTTTACTAAGTTAACATTATTGCATATATGTCATATATCATATGATAATCTATGTTATTATTTTTGAATCTAAAATAATTCTAGGATTAATTTCGTTAGTGTCACGTTCGTCAATCTGTTCGAACGAAACTTTCCAGTGAGTTCACGTTCGTGTAGCGTTCGTAAACACATTCGAACGAAGTGTTCCAGAGAATTGTCATTCGTGATGCGTTCGTTAACGCATTCGAATGTTCTTTGGCAGAAGACTGGCGTTCGAGTTGTGTTTGAAGACGCGTTCGAACGAGCCTACGAAAATCAAATTTTTTTCCTACGTGTTCGTCGGACGTTCGAACGCCCATACGTATTTTTCATGCACAAAACACATTTTCCAGAAAATTGACTATTAACTCATGCAAAATTTCATTTAACAACACATACAATAGATAAGTTCTTAAGATTGTTGGTGAATTTATATCATTAAATGAAATTAACATGCATCAATCAATCAAATATATACTAACATATCAATATTGAACATAAACCATGAAATTTAGAAAAACCTGGGAACTTAAAGATGATGATTGAAACAGAATCCAAGTCGAGTTACCTATGTCTTTAAGAACTTATTAGCCCCATCTCAGTGCTCAACGGATTTCTTGTGGCTAACGTTCTCCTAGGATTACTTGGATGCTTCTTGTAGAAGGGGCACTCCTTTAACAAGAAAATGAACAAGGACAAATGGTGAAAACTCTCTTTTGACTCAAAAAGACTCTTTTTGACAATGAAAAACTTGTATATATTTCTTTATTTCCTAAGAATAAACCCAAACCCTCTTTATATAGGCATGAAATGGTGCCTTTGAGGGTACCCTTTGGTTTGAAGTGTAATCCTCCTAAGGGTTATACCCCTTCCCTTATGTCTTTTGAAGCCTACAGACTCATCCTTCCAATTTAGAGGACATGTCCCTTCATCCTTGTGTCTTTCCCATAAGACACTACTTAAGGGACATGTCTCTCCTACTTATACTACAAATATTTAGAGAATTTACAACAAATTCATGGAGAAAATAAAAAGGGAAAGCAAAGATTTCAAAGTTTCCAAGGCAATTTTAAGGGAAAAACCAAGACAATCAAGCATCAAGAGAGCTCAATCAAGCATAATACAAGCCTTGGAGTATGCATCGAACCAAGATTAACAACACCAGAGTAAAACTAAACCGGATTTTTCAAAATTTATGCTTGCTTAAATAGTTGGGTAACGAAAATTTACGCTTACTTATACTATTAGTAATATTATTAGTACTTGGTGAATAACAGAACCACTTGCAAAGCAATTATTATACATATATTTTTATGCCCCTTTAAGCTTCTTCGTCCTTAAATATGATAAACGTAAAACTAAACCATAACCTAATCAAGTAATTAAAGCTCGTAAGTCATTCCGACTTTAAGCATACGCTTGTGGGGAATGTCGAACACTTTCTCACTTTGTCTCAAATTTTTCTTCAAGAAATTGTAACCATAATCTATCAAAATATTCTTCCCAATATTAGCTCCCTCTCCTGCAACCACCTCATTCTCACCAATCAAATGAACAACACCAGAGCAACAAGCTTGATCCAGTGTCTCAATCTCTTTCTCTATTAAGCTCTCCATTTGATCATCCTCTTCCTGATGAGATACCCAAAAATCTTCTTTTACAAACTCTTTCAATTTATCAACCAACATTCTCTCAAATGGCTCCTCCTCATTGCGTGCATCCGTGTATCCGTATCTTGCAACACAACGAAATACATTAAGCTCTTTCGGTTCCACTCTCCGGAAAAGAAACCTCTCTTCTGCAGGAACCTTGCTAATTGGCAACGACTTAATGGATACGAAAACAAGAACCGAATGCAATGCCGGTACATTCTCCACATAATGCTTGAAGATTGGCGGGATACCTTGAACAAGCTCTGAGTAAAACATCGCAATTCCGGGGATTCGACTAATGTTTGTGTTAGCAGCAATCTCATTGACCCTTGCCGGAGAAATCTTGTGATCAAGCTCATAATAATACTTTCTTCGGTACACATTATTCCATATGTACATTATACACATTAGAACCGCAGCGAAGGCTAACGGTAAGTACCCACCTTCATCAAATTTGTACAGCACTGAACTCAAGTACACAAACTCCACTGACATAATTACTAAAACATAAGCGATGACCAAAATTATGTTGGTTTTCCAAATCATTATCATGATGAGAACTAGCAACAATGATGTCAGTGTCATCACAAATACAACCGCAATGCCTGTATATTTTAAAAACAAACCAAGAAAAAAAAAACCCTAATTAGATTAAGGTAATTAGAATTAAGAGTAGCTAAGATATGTTACGGAAGACTTAATTAATTAATTAATTAATTACCATATGCGTTGCTGATTTTTGTAGTGGTTTTGAAACCAGCAGTGACGCCAACACAAGCTAGCATAAGCAAGTAATTGATTTCAGGAATGTAAACTTGTCCTTCGTACTTAGCAGATGTGTGCACGATTTTGACACGTGGGAAACAGCCTAATGAAAGAGATTGTTGGATTATAGAGAATGTTCCTGAAATCATCGCTTGGCTTGCTATGATTGATGCCATTACTGCCACCACAAACATTGGCCAATATATTGCATCTGCAATTAATATATGTTTCATAGATTAATTAATCATAAATATTAAATTAAATAAGTTAATTGATCAAAAAGTAATATGGGGATGGATAGTTAATTAAAATTACGTGGAATTGACTTGTAGAAAGTTTCGTCAACAAGAAGTTTGTTCTTGCGAAGGAAGGAGGCTTGTCCAGTGTATGCCAAAATGAGAGCTGGATAGGTCACTGTGCACATACTCATTTGTATTGATTGGACTGTGAAGTGACCAACATCCGCAAACAGTGCTTCCGTTCCTGTATTAACAATTACAAATATCACATCTGATATTAGGTTTTTTTTTCCGTAAATATTCTTCAGTGATCAAAGAATCACAATAAAATTTCTGTAGCTATAGTTAGCTACCTACCTGTAATGGCAAGGACAACGCCGCCCAGGGATATCCAAGCATCTTTTTTGTTCCTTATGAAATAATCAACAATGTACTTTGGATTTATGGCTTTAATTACTGAGGGATCAAATTTAATGAAGTTGTAGACACCAATGCCAGCAATGAGTGTGAACCAGAGACAAATGATTGGTGCAAAACTGTAGCCTACTTTGTCGGTTCCAAATCTTTGAACCATGAACAGCACTACCAAGATACCTATTGATATCCAAACAATTCCATCTGCATGCATGTTTAATAATTTATGTCTTCATTCTTAATTGGGTCATCATTTTTTATGTATGAGCACAAAAACAATTTCAAAGATCAGTTACTTCTGACAAATTTTTTCATTTTAAGTCATGCTGGGTTTGTTAATTATTTTTAAATAATTTGAGAAATAATTTATTACACCATAGATGGGAAATAATTGATGAGTAGTAGACAAAATAGATTAGTCAAATAATTGCTTTGAAGTAATGGACAAATTGTTTAATAATAATAATAATATCAATATTTTTATTTCTAGGTTATACCTACATTTTTTATTTATTTATTTTTTTGAAACGAGGTTATGCATGCATTTAACCGTTCTAAAAGATGGGAAAGATTCCAATTTAACATGCGTCACTAGGGATGTCCAAAATTTGTTAGTTAAAAGCTACAATATTCAACAATTTTGTCCACGATTGAATAGTCAAATAAGTAATAAATAAGTAAAAATAGGGACCACAAGCTTTAGGTGAAAAAATTGTGAGGTCTTATTAAATTTATTTTCTTTTTGCATATTTTCTTGCAATGAGCACGTTCACTATAATCACACAAAAAAAAAATATAACTACAAATATTCGATTTTTAAAAAAAATAATTATTCGATTTTTTCTTTTAAAAAATTATAATTATTTTTAATTGTCGATTCGGTTCGGTATAATTTGATTTTTAAGTTTTTTTAACAATAACAATAAAAATAGAAAAATTAACAATATTCAGTGAATCTAGTATTTATTCAAATTTTGTAAATATAACTTTATAATCATCACAACTATACTTAGATAACTATTTCATGAGATATATTCATCATTTAGATAATTTAAAATGAAAGAAAAAAATATAAATAACAAAACAAAAAATAAAAGCGTTTCATAAAATTAATCATCACTAAACACCAAACAATTAATAATGCAACAACTATAAAATAAAAAAAAATATGAATAGACTTAAAAAAATTATTAAAATTAAATTATTCACTTAATTTGGTTCGGTTCGATTTTTTTTGTTTTATTAATTTTTTTCAGTTTCACTTTTTTTGGCACGATTTTATTAGGTAAAAAATAATTTTTTAAATATATAAATTAATTTGTAATTCTACATACATAAATAACAAAACTAATCTTTTAAGATCCAATAAAAAAAATACTAAAAACATTGATTAAATTTATTTTTGGAAAAAATAATCAAATTATTTGTTTGGAAAAAATAACAAATACTAGGGTAAATATAAACTAAAATCTAATAATTTTAATAACTCTCCACTACATTTACTTAATCGATTATTTTTTATATAAGAAGTAATAGTAAAATTCATCAATTAGAATTAATTTGTAATATACACAGTTTTAGGAATGGCAATTGATCGAGAATGACCGAGACTTATCAATCCCGGTCTGATTTCAATTATGAATTCGAGATAAAAAATCATCCCATATTTTATACCGATTTTTAAATCAACATGAAAATTGATACGAATAATCCCGTACCAAATAATGTGGCACCTTTTCTTAAATAAATAAAATACAAATTATAATTATTTTATGAAGAGAGTCTATTTATACCTTGTGTCATTACAGTTGTAGCTTCCTTGATGCCTCCCACGGCTGATAAAACTGCCATCAATTGATTCAACAGGAAAAATTGCAAAGTCAATAGTACTTAGATGTTATGAAATAATCAATATTTTAAAAATCAGATCGGTGATTAAATCAATAATGTAAAAATTTTAATAGGTAATTGGTTCGATCAATTGAACCGGCAGATTCATGATAACGTCATAAATAATTTTAATTAATTAAAAATTATAAAAATTATTTATTTTTATTTTTTGAATTAAAAATATTAAGTTAAGAATCAACCGACCGATTCACTGGTTTCATCGATTTTAATTAATTTATATCAATTTTATCCAATTTTTTTACTGTTAAAGTTCAACTGAATCGAACTCACAATGGATTCTTGATTCGACCTGTTCAATCGATCGGTCCAGTCCAGTTTTAAAAGCCATGGAAATAAGTAGTGATAAAACTCTTAGTTTAATTTGTCTTTTGTATCGTTACGATTAGTTAGCAACCCATTTATCTTTATATATATACTAGTTTTTGCCCGTGCCTACGGCACGGTGTTACAGTATTTGCTCGGCCTACGGCATGGTGTTACAGAATTACATGATTTTATTTTTTAATTAAATGATGCTCGTGCCTACGGCACGGTGTTACAGTATTTGGCCGTGCCTACGGCACGATGTTACAGTATTTGCCCGTGCCTACGGCACGGTGTTACAGAATTAAATGATTTTATTTTTTAATTAAATGATTTTATTTTAACTTTCTATTTTTTAATTTGAAAAATTTGAAAATTTTTGACATTTTCCATCAATCAATTCACTTTCTTTCCTCCAATTACCAATGAAATGATCTGGGCCGTCAATTAAGCCACATAAAGAGAGCCGTTGGATACACTCTCTTTCCTCCAACACCATTCTCCTTTATTATATAGATATATATATATATATATATATTTTTTTTAATTCAAGAAAAAAGGGCTAGTGACTGTGCACCAATCCTTAAACTATATTATTGGTGATTACGAATCAATAATTAATGTTAATTAATGAACAACTAATCCTGCAGGCCATGTGGATGTGTTATATTGAGATGCACAAATAAAAAATTATAGAAAATAGAAATACAATCAAACCTGAGATGCAGGGAGTGAGGACACCATCACCAATGACCATTGAAGTACCAAGCATGGTGGCGATCAAAAGAAAGTACTTGGCGAACTGACTGTTCTCAAGCTTGTATTTGAGTCTTGATGCTCTCTTAAGGCGTTTGCTTGGTAATTCAAGCTTGAAATTTGATACATCACTGTCTTCTGCTTGTTCACTTGGTATCAATCCCACCTTTGCATATCGGCATATCAATGAATATAAAGCAAAGGTTCCTCCTGACAAAAATAAAATAAAAAATAAATAAATAAATAAAATTTATTAAAAATTTCATGCAGATTTTGAGATCTTACGTACCGTCACCGTTATCGTTGGCACGTAAGACAACGAGGACATACTTGACGAGAGGGATCAAGGTGAGAGTATAGAAGATCAAAGAGAGCACCCCAAGAATGTCATCGTCATGATTTATACCCTTAGTGAAGGTGCTTGCGTATACATATAGAGGTGATGTTCCAATATCTCCATACACTATGCCTATGCTTTGAAATGCTAGATGCAATATTACTGACCAATTCACAACCTGCTTTTATAATTAAACACAAAGAAGAAGATGAACAAGAATCGGAAATCTTATATTTTAGAATTGTTCATACGAGGCTCAGTGTGGGCAAAGAAAAAACCTTGGAGTTATGGCCGTGGTGACCAGAAACATGGCGGGATTCGATGTCCAAGGAGTCATTTCTTTTCAGTTTTTGCCATGAAAGTTTCCTTCCTTGGAGTTGTTGAGAAACATCTTCCGAGTCTTGTTTCTCTTCTATGGGTTCAATTACGACATCGCCCGACATTTTTTTTATTATTATTATTCTCAAAAAAAAAAAGTTAATCCAAGAGTAAGAGAGTTGGTGGATTGAGGAGGATTTTGAATGGGAGTGGAGAACAGGTATTTAAAAGAAGAGATATACGAGAAGCAAATGCCAACTCATGCGAAATCTCTGAGGTCTAAGATGCCGATGCCGATGGCGATGGTGGGCCCCCCAAGATCCTCTAAGTTAATTAAATTTGGGTCCTGGGGCTCCAGTACATTTGGAGCTCATCATCTAACAGCCTAAGTTTGAAAATTCTCTACAATTTTTTTTAAATTTTTTTTTTTTTTAAATCTAGGCCCGATCTAATCAAAATTTTAATGCTTTCCTTTCAAAAATAAAAAATAAATAAACTTTTAATGCTTTCTATTTTATTAGAGTCTAAAATATCTCTCTCGATTTTATCACCTCAAACTTCCTATCGACAACTATGGATGACAGCGGGTAGGATTTAATGCGAGTTTGTCAATATCAAACCCGCACCCGTATAGAAAATAAATTACCAAATATGTACCATATCAATAGCGGTTTCTATTTTTCATTACTAAACCCGTCCTCTACCATCTAAATTTATATTTATTGATGGTGGTTTTTACAACACCCACCCCGAGGAAAATTAGAGCATGAGGAGTTCAAGGCCGAGACGGCATAAGGAGCCCGAGATCGAGGTGGCATTAGGAGCCCGATGACCTAAGAGCACGAGGAGGGCAGAAGAAGAGCATGAACCAGATCCATATGTGCAAGTGAGGTGTTCTTCGTGAAGGGATATTCTATGTTAAAGTGATGGTGGTCCCGACCCGACCACTTTGAAGATAAGATTGAGATAGCTCTAGTGAAGCGTATGAACAGAGGATGAGCATGACTTGAGGAGGGCATATCTCGAGGAGGACATGACCATGGGAAGAGCACGACCATAGGAGGAGCATGACCATATGAGGACATGACCGGAGGAGGGGCATGACCAGAGCAGGACATGACCAGATGAGAACTATAACCCAATGAGGTTAATGAAATATAACCCAAGGAGGTTCATGAAGAGTATGAGCCGATGAGGTTCAGTGTTGTGCTATTGTTACTTAGTATTTGTTGTTATATACGTATGTTTCTGCACTATTTATGTCTATGCTTCACGAAGAACATCCGGCCAGACTTGCACTAAGTCCGATCAGACATTAATCGCATAAAGAATGTCAGACCAAGTTTCTTTGAATCTAGGTCACTGAGATATGTACTTTATCCTGCTACTTTTATTGTTTAACTACTGTTGCTCTGCCTTATAGTTTTTTTATTACTACTGTTGATAGTTGTTTTTTATTTCATGGGTAATTTAAGAAAAACCACTCATCGAACAAACCTCCCATAAGCAATGAATTTGTCGGTTTGTTGGGAACCAAATGCAAACTTAGCAGGAAAAATAGGAAATCACACAAACAAAACAAGGGATTTAACGTGGTTCGGCAGAATGGTGAAGGGATTTTATAGCGAAAATCCGGTAACGCAGCGGAACAGTGGAAAATCAAAATTTTCCGATTTCAAAACTTTTCTCGGATTAATTAAATAAACTTATTTATTTAATTACCCAATAATTAAATTATGAAAATAAAACACATTAAATCAAATTTTTGTGAATTTACTGAATTACCCATAAACCAAGCATTTTGTTTATTTTAATCCGAAATTGTTCAAAACGATTTTGGATGATTCTAAATCATTACAAATATGAATTTAACATGTCCCAAATGTCAAAATAAAAATTGCCACAAAAACCCAAAAAATTTCCCTAATGCCGAGAGCCTCAATTTTGTGACATAATGTGCATTTTGCACTTCCAATGTTCAAAACACAAGAAGATGAAATCCAATCAACATAAGATTTTATATGTATCATATGCACATCCAAATACACAACATAAATGAAAAGCCCCAAATTTGGAAGTGGTCTTAAACCCTAATTTTTCAATTTCATCAAATTGGACAAATTAGACCAAATTGGTTAAATCCAATACTTCAATCATGTTTCTTCCATTCCAATTAAGCCTCACCACAATGAAACAACTATAGAACAAATCTAGGTCATTTAAGAGTGGGTCAATAACTCTAGATTGACAACAAGTTTCTAAAAACTTCATAAGAATGGTAGTTAACATATTAGAAGCATTCTATCAACTTTACACATGCTCAACCCTATCATCAAAACTTTCATCCACAAAAAACACAAAGAATAAAGAATAGAAAAAACATAAGAAACTCATAGCATGAAGCCTAGAACTCAAGGAACATTTTCCACTCTAATAGCAAGTTGGAAAAACTTACTAAAATCCAAACTTTCCTTTGTTTTATTTTATTTTCTCCCAAGCTTCTTTTGTTTTCTTTAATGGAGTATTTTTGATAAGTGTTGAAGGTTATGAAACCCTAAATGAAAACAAAATAATTTATACCAAAAAATCTAGCCTTGGCCGAAAATTAGGTATGCAAAATATCAAGATATTTTTCAATTTTTGTTTCATTTAATGCCTTTTATCAACTTGCATTTTTAATCATCAAACCATTTAATGAATTAAAGTAAGTCAACAAAAGCAACTCAAGTCATTAAAATAAATATCATAACTTTAAAATATTTATATTTTAATTAATTTAATCATTTAACAATTAAATAATTATTTAATTATTTAAATAAAAATATATTAAATATATGTATTATATTTACATTATATATTAAATACATATATATTTATGATATTAGTCAAATATCTCAATTTGACAATTAATTAATGTGTATTTGAATTAATCTATCATTAAAAGAAAATACACAAAAATTGGGAAATGATTATCGGGTCCCTACACATGTATATTTCGTTTAACATTTAAACGACTTTATAAATAATCAATATTATTCATAAATGTTGCCCTAGTGCACTACGAGTATATTTCATAGTGAGACTGTTTAGATTCAGGATATCCGTCACGAAATCCAATTTCGTGTCCATAATTTATCACCCCGTAAATTATGACGAACACGGATAAACTCGCTGAATCATACAGGTCGAGGTCATGACAAATGTATAATTCCTCTGTCACAGGTATTCGGATATATCCCAGAGATATAGATGTAAACTTCAAATCTCTATAGGGATTATCTCGTCGACGTCTCTATAGCAATCTCCAAAAAGAACATTTAGAACTGGCTTCTAAATTGTACCACGGGCCCATGTTTTTATCTGATTTCTATTCATATGGCCTACCTATGCTCTGATACATAGAACTGACGGATCCTATCTCGATACACACAGGACACCCTGAGGATCTATCCACACCTAACGAACAGGCGGAGGTATGATCTAAATAGATTGGTGACATGACTTCCATCTAAGTGTGGAAGATGTCTCATGTGCCCACAGTGGTATCTCAAGTCGAAGAATCACAAGTGCTACTCAACCCGATAAAATTCTTATTGACGTTGGTGTACTATCCATTAAGAATCTTCAGGAGTCGTTCAGTGTTTATCCGTTATAAACACCTACACATCTATACTAGTCTCCAAGACTTATGGTTCATTGAGAAACCATTGGAATCATATATTCCAGTAAACGACATGTATCGGTCTCAACGGTTTACTATACTGACCAAGTAGTGTAAACCTTGACCAGAAATTGTCTGAGAATGACAACGTCATGATGCTACTCAATGTTAGTTGCGACGCTTTTGCAACAGCACCATGACTAGTTATTCTAAGGTCATTACGTCTTTACCATATTAAAAGATATATTATATTATAGAAACTGCATATATATTCATAATAATAACCTTTTACAGAAGTATCATAAAGAAATACAACCGGGAATTGGCGCTCTGAGCACCAACCCCAACAAAAACTCCCACTTGCTCTAGTGCCAATAACGATTGTATCTAATACCCATCTACTCCCGTGTTTATCAAACAACTTCGGAGGTATGGCCTTCGTCAGCGGGTCTGCTACATTATCTTCATTCGATACCTTGCACACGACAATATCCCTCGCGACACAATCTCTCGAATGATGTGGTACTTGTGTTCCACATGCTTCGACTTTGATGCGCCCTCGGTTCCTTGCTTGCGCAATGGCTCCAGTATTATCGTAGGGGTTTTTAGGGGGGGTGATCCGGTAACGCAGCGGAAGCGGTGAAAATCCGATTTTCAGATTTCAAAACTTTTTCTCGGATTAATTAAATAAACATATTTATTTAATATTCCAATAATCAAATTATGAAAATAAATTCAATAAAACAATTTTAAGTGAATTTACCGAAATGCCCTTCCTTTGGTATTTTGTATGTTTTAGTCCGAAATGATCCAATCAATTTTGAATGATTCTAAATCATTTCTAAGATGAACTTATGATGTTCATACATCAAAACACCAAAAGGACCAAAATCCCCAAATAATTTTGACAAAGCCGAGAGCCCCCTCCTTGGAGCACATTTGTGCACTTTGTCATTTCATGTCTCAAAACACATCTTAATGTAATCCAATGAACATGAAAATTTATAAAGCATTATATACACACCAAATACACAACATATATGAAAAGCCCTAAATTTGGAATTAGTTAAGAACCCTAATTTTTCAATTTCCACAAATGGACAAATTAGACCAAATACATTAAATCAATTACTTCATTCATCATTCTTCATCCAATCCAAGTCTCAACACAATGAAACAACTCAAGATCAAATCTAGGTCATTTAAGAGTGGGTCAATAACTCTAGATTAGCAACATGGTTTCCAAAACCTTAAAAGAATGTCTATAACTACAATAGTCACAACACTTCCTTCATTACACATGCTTCACACTTCACCAAACTTCCATCAACAAAAACCACAAGGAAAAAAGAAAGTAACATCCTAAGAATGTCATATATTAAAGCCTAGAACCTAAGGAACAAATTCCTTACTAATAGCAAGTTCAAGAAACTTAATAAAAATCCAAGCTTTTGATTTTTGTCTTTTTTTCTCAAGCTTCCTTTGTCTTTCTTCAATGGAGTTTTAAGTTTTAGTAAAGTGTATTAGGTTATTGAAATGAAAAGCAAATGAAAACAATATATACTTGTGAAAGAATATGCCTTGGCCGAAACTAACTCAAGCATATACCAAAAATTTTCATTTCAAAGTCATTTAATCAACTTGACAAATATCTAAAACACTTTATGGATATTATTTAAGTCAACAATTGCAACTAACATCATTTACTTAATATATCATAATGTAAGATATTTATATTTTAATTAATTTAATCATTTAACAATTAAATAATTAATTGATTAATCAAATACAAATATATTAAATATATGTATAATATTTACATTAAATATTTAAAACATATATTCATTTAGGATATAAGTCAAATAACTCATTTTGACTATTAATTAATGTGTATTTAAATTAATCAAGTATTAAATGTAAATACACAATAATTAGGCAAATGACTATCTAGTCCTTTTAGCACGTATCTTGCGTTAACCTTTTAAACGACTTTACAAATAATCAATATTATTTATTAATGTTGCTCTAGTGCTCTACGAGTATGTTTCTTTATTGAGACTCTCTAGATTCAGGTATATCCGTCACGAAATCTAATTTCGTGTCCATAATCTATCCACCCGTAGATTATGACGATCACAGATAATCTCGCTGAACCATACAGGTCGAGGTCATGGCAAATGTATAATTCCTCCGTCACAGGTATCCGGATAAATCCCAGATATATAGATGTAAACGCCAAATCTCTATCGGGATTATCCAGTCGACTATTCCATTAGCAATCTCTAAAAAGAATGTTTAGAACTAGCTTCTAAACTTTACCACGGGCCCATGGTTTTATCTGATTGCTAATCATATGGACTACCTATGCTATGATACACAGAACTGACGGATCCTATCTTGATACACATAGGACACCCTGAGGATCTGTCTACACCCAACGAACAAGCGGAGGAGGTCTGATCTAAATAGATCGGTGACGTGACTGCCGTCTAAGTGTAGAAGATGTCTCATGTGCCCACAATGGCATCTCAAGTCTAAGAATCACAAGTGCTACTCAACCCAAGAAGATTCTTATTGACGTTGGTGTACCATCCATTAAGAATTTTCGATGAGTCGTTATGTGTTTATCCGCTATAAACACCTACACGTCTATACTAGTCTCCAAGACTTATGGTTCATTGAGAAACCATTGGAATCATATATTCCAGTATACGACATGTACCGGTCTCAACGGGTTTACTATACTGACCAAGTAGTGTAAACCTTGACCAGGAACTGTCTGAGAATGACAACGTCATGATACTACTCAATGTCCGTTGCGACGCTTTTGCAACTGTATCATGACTAATCATTCTAGGGGTCATTACGTCTTTACCATATAGAAATATAGATTATATTATAGAAACTGCATATATAATCATAATAATAATGTTTTACAGAAGTATTCAATAGAAATACAACCGGGAATTGGCGCTCTGAGCACCAACCCCAACAAAATCTCCCACTTGCTCTAGTGCCAATATCGATTGTATCTAATACCCATCGACTCCACGTGTTTATCAAAAAACTTCGGAGGTATGGCCTTCGTCAGGGGTCTGCTACATTATCTTCACTCGGTACCTTCACACGACAATATCCCCTCGCGACGATCTCCGAATGATGTGGTACTGCGTTCCACATGCTTCGACTTCTGATGCGCCCTCGGTTCATTTGCTTGTGCAATGGCTCCAGTATTATCACAGTATAACGGAATCGCATTCTCGATACTGGGGACAACTCCCAATTCTGTGATAAAATTCTTTATCCACACAGCCTCTTTTGCGGCTTCAGAAGCTGCAATATATTCCGCCTCAGTGGTGGAATCAGCTGTCGATCCCTGTTTGGAACTCTCCAACAAACTGCACCTTCGTTAACGGTATAAAGACAAATCCAAATGTAGACTTCTATCATCGGGATCCGATTGGAAATCGGAGTCTGTAAACCCATTAACCTGCAGTTCGTTTCCTCCATATATTATCAACTTATCCTTAGTACCTTTTGTTGGATAATATGACCCATAGCGTCACTATTTGTAAAGATCACGGTGTTGTTGTACAAATTAACTCTGTGACAATGAAATTGCACTCTCATCATTGTGATTAAATCACCATAGATATATAAATAAAGAAGAGAGGTCCATATGATTAGTTCCTGGATTGAGATGATATGAGACAATATCAGTCCACGAAAGATTAATCATTAAATATCCCTAGCCGGAGTATTATCGAGACAAGACATCATAATGCGGAATATGCTAGTATTGCACTTGTGCGCGTTGTGAGGGCACAACGGCATAGTTCTCATATATAAAGTATTGGATACTTATGCAAGTGCGATAGGAGGTCGTGTTTTCACCGATGGTACGGGAAACAGCTTCGCTCTGGATAGACCCCTCGGAATCCCATTGGTATTATGACTATGTGTCTATGGGAGGCCGAAATCAAGGTAGGTGTGTATAGTCTTAACCTGAGACTTACATCGCTAATACTTACGATAATCGATAGACTTTGGTCTTGGTGGTACAGGGCTTTAACCGGTTCTGCGTACTCCACTTCTGGGTTTATCAGAGAGTCGTAGTGTATTGGGTGTGATGTCAAGACGGAAGTATCACTTCAGTCTATTGGAGATGATGTCACGCAGGATACGGTACTAGTGCTCTTAAGTGTTGCGCAACCATCGGGATGTTATGACTAGGTCATGCATATCCGATTATAGAGACTAGTTACCAGACATCCGACATGTGCTTCGGCGGGGCAGACACTTATCCAACCCCAGCCCTAGCCATGACTATCCGATACTGGGCCGATATACACAATAATACGGTATACTACGCTTGATACAGATCTATATATTCTGTAAGAATATTTCTGGAGAATTGGGTAGGCATGGCGCTTTGCTAGAAGCCAACCTTGTCTTGTAAATCGGTGATAAAACGTAGAACGTACTTAACGTTTCAGTATCGATACTCATCCTGCGGACTTATGTTGGATATCCGACGACCGTATTTACTGCCAACATATCTGGAGATCTCATGGGTCGCTTCCTGAAGATTCACCGATGATGTATAACTCACACTTAATTAATCTGGGATTAATTGGAAGAGAGAGAAAATTAATCTGGGATTAATTGCGGAGATATTTTATCTGGGATAAAATATTAATTAAAGAGAGAGAACGATTAATTTGGAATTAATCGATAAAATAATATATTCGATATATTATAAGAAATTGGATTTCGACGCGGAATTAAAATTAGATTTTTATTCGGCGGCGAACGAATTAATTTAGAATTAATTCGTTAGCGACGTGAATAGTGATTTCGTTAGGCGTAATCATTTAATTACGACGCGACGGAAAATTCGTTAATTTGGAATTAGCGAACCCGGAGCCCGAGAGTGATTGCGAGCGCATTCGCATTTCGAATTCGAGCGCGGCACGCAAGTCACATCAAGCGTCAAATCGTTAGTCACATCATGCGTCAAATCAATTGTCACTTTGAGTGATGTGACTTGACAACATGTCACTTTATTAAAGTGATGTGATGTGACTTAAAGTAAAAATTAGAAGTGATATGGTTGTTGGAAAAAAACATTAATAAACTTTTACTTTTGATTTGATATTATATATGAAAATGATTATATATATTTGTTTTTGTTTTTGGAAAACAAGATAAATATATAAACCAAAAATCATTCTCTCTCCTCTCTCACCATTCACGCACTTCTTTTTCCCTCTCTTTTCATCTCTTCTCCTTCACGGCTTCAAGCCGATTTCTTCTCTAAATCTTTGGTTAGACCGAAATTTGAGAAGCAAATTGAAGATGAGTAGTGCTAGCACACACATGGGGTATATTATGGTGATAGGGAAACGAATTTGTGAGCTTGGAATGCTTGAAGCTCGGAGCTTCAATGGAGTCTTGCATGGCCGATTTGGAGCATCAAAACAGCCCCCCACGGCAGTCCACTGCAGTTCAAGAAGACCCAAAACCGAGCTTCATGGAGGAGGAAAAATGTGTCTGTTCTTCTAGCATCAAACCCATCAATGTGAGTATGAATTCCGCCTTACTCTTTGTGTATTCAACTCGTTTTTATGCATGTTTGTGATCCTTGGGACTTGATTTAAACTCAACAATGGTATCTTGAGCTATTGATTGCATAAAAACGAATTAGGGTTCTTGAGCAAAATTTGGGGCTTTTTGATTTAAGCATGATTTTGACAAATTGTTTGTTTAAGAATGCTTGTATATGAATTAATTAGAGTTATATGTAATCAATTTGATAAAAAATTAATTGGATTGATTTTCCCCAATTTGCTTAATGTTGGCCAAAACTTTAATTTGGGAAAACTCAATTTGAGCATCAAATGATTAAATTGTTTAGTATAGTATGCTTGAATGAGGTTGAATTGATGTTGTGCATAATCAATTTCATGAAATTTGGTTGGATCCATTTTTCCCCATATTTTGGGCATGACAAATTTGGGTAAACTTGATTTTGAGCATGTTTAATGAAATTGGATGATTTAGAATGCTTAAATGTTGTTTAATTGATGATTGATTAGATCAATTTGATGAAAAAGTGTTTGGAACAATTTTTCCCCAATTTGCTTGTGATGGCCGAATTTGGCAAGTGCCCTAATGTCTTGGTTTTTTGATTTTTTGTTCATGGGGATTGCTTAGAAATCATTTGGGGATGTTGAATTTATGTTTGATTGGGTTCAATTGGATTGAATTTGATTGGGCATTTTTCCCCTTATGGCCGAGACTTAGCATGTATAATTGGGTTTGATTTTGATTTAATTATGTTGGACATGATTAATTGATGTTAAGCATGATTAATTGGACAAATTTAGTGTTTGGAAACTTTGATTTGGGTAATTAATAATGCTATACACTTTAGGTAATTTAATTGAAAATTTGGAATTTTGGAAATTAAATTATTGGGCTTAAAATTGGATTTGGGCTTTTAAGTTGTTATTGGGTTTATTGGACTTTGTTGTACAAAGTTGGTTTAGGCCAAATTGGTTGGATCCAATTAGGCCCAAAACCGCTTCCAAAAGGCCCAAATGCAACTAATAAACCTTTAACGTTTAATGGGGCCTAATGGGCCTAAATTAATTTATGGGCTTATGGGGTAACTCCCGGATTGGACTTTGGTTGCGGGTTTGACCCGAGTTGACCAAAAGTCCACGCCTCAAGAAATTAATTAAAAGCCCATTGGACTTTAATTAAATTAATATTGGATATTAATCGGGCTTTGAGACCCGTAACGATTAAATTTGGAATTTAAGTCGTAAAGGTTTATTTTATAAAGTGTAATATTTAATTGGAATTAAATAATGAATTAGAATTAAATGCGTATTAAATTGGATTTAATTATGTAATTTAATTTAATTCGTAGAAATCGTACTTTGAGTACGTGTTCGCAATACGAGTTTGACTCGAACAAAATCAAATCTTTGTTTGAACATTGGATGATCACTAATTATCAAGATTAATTAATTTGATTAGATTGATTGATAACATGCTTGTATGAATACATGGTTGTGATGTTTGAATAATGTATATCGGATGGATATTAGCGGGGGGGGCGATTTTGGAAATTGTAATAAATTTGATTTATTAATTGGACCTGCGTGTCCAGCCTTATCTCCTATTCTTTGTATTCTCTTCTCACTATTCCCCTCTATGTATATGAGGTTTCTTTAGAAGTGTAGTGTAACGGGTAGAAGAAATATTAGTGCTAGCGGGAGAGAGAAAGTGAGAGATTTGATCTAGGATCAATGTAAAATATCCATCCGCATATCATATTATTTTATCATGCACTTTATTATGTGTTTAGAATGCATGTTAAGGGTGTATGATGATGAGACCTTAACAAAGATAATAAATTGGTAGCCAATTGCACGCGAAAAACCCTCATAAAATATCATGCGTTTTTTCCTTCCATTGAGTGATTCTTACTCAAGATCTGAGATTGGCAGGGGTTGTTGGCCAAAGTCAAGCCCTTGTCCGTCGAAGATGTGTTTTATCACGAGGCTTTGTTCCATATCGGTGTCGTGTCCAAGTTGTGGTTTGTTGGCCAAAGTCAAGACCACTTCTTGTCCATTGACATTGATTACGAAGCTTCCATGTCAATGGGTCCGCGCTTGACTGGGATCACTAGGTTTGTTGTGCCAAAGCCAAGGCCTAGTTGATTCAGAGGAAAATGGTTAGGGTATACATTCGATGTATAGGCATATATAAGATATATGTTTGGGACTTGGATGTCCACCTACTGGATCTAGGAGTTGGATGAGATCCAATTGATCTTCGAGATCTACCTAGTTATTATCATACAATTTGTTGGCCAAAGTCAAGATTGTGTGATATTTAACGGGATCCTAGCCCACTAGGAAACACGGTTTCCCGAGTACTCGACAGAGGGTTAGAGACTCGACGAAAAATAGTGGGAGGCAAGAATTGAATTTGCAATATTCGTTCAATTACTCGCCATATGCGCTCATTTAAATTATTTCGTCATTAGATTAAATGTTAGTTGGACTAATATTTAAATTGTTGTTTTAATAAACAGTTGGACTGTATTATACTTGATTATATATAATTGGATTATATCAATCAATATATTTGAATTAATTAATTTCAGTTTACAGTTGATTTTATAATTGGATTATAATAATCAATGTAATTGAGGTTAATTAATTTGGATTATATTTGATTATATAGTTGGACTATTATAATCATTATATATATAGTACCACTAATCGTTGATTAAATAGTTGGACTATTGTAATCAAGATAAAATTGAAAAGTTGGATATTTAAAATATAATCTGGGATTAAAATATTTTAAATGATTTAATTTTCAAATTGGGAATAAATAATAGGTTACTTTATTTGATAAAATAACTTATTATATCTTACGCCCAAAATTAGCAAAATAAGTGGAGCATAAATCTTTGGAAGATTTATGTGATGATGACTTTAATGCTTAATTAATATACTTGTCATAAATCTAATTTTAGATTTAAGAAGTATTAAATTGCAATTTATAATTCTTGGAGAATTAATTGACTATTCTAGAGGAGATAAAGTCAAAGTTGCAATTGGGCATGTAGCACGAGGTGCACATCCTTTCGATATTCTAAAAACCCAAGGCTTGCCCTAAGGTTTCTGAAATATTGAAAAGGATAATTGACATATCCCAAAGTGACTACCATTTACAAATGGAAGACATGAAGGAATTAAAGAAAGGGCGAGGCTCTAACTTTAAAAATATTTGTCAAAGTTATGTTCACTACTAGTATTGAAATTGGATTTTAAATACTTAGTGTGGTACATAAAATATATATATTGATGTTCAGAATCCGCTATGAGCTGGATACTGACTTCAAGCCGAGATTTCTCTGCGAATCGGAAACGGGACGAAAGTCGCTGTTTCGACCGTAGATACCTAAGTTTAGGAACTACCCTTTGGGTATATACTTAAATTAGGAACTGTTATAATGTAACTAGTTTGACTAGAGACATTATCTCTATATCAGTGTTTAATCCGTTGCGGATAAAAACCTTTATATTATAGAACACTAAGTGTTTTATTATATAAAGATGATACTGAGATAAATACATTAGATGTAAATAACAGAATTTATATTTTGAATATAATTAAAATCTCAAACATATAAAATGACAAATAAATAAGCTCAAATTGATTTGATCAATAGAGACTTATTTGTGGCATTGTTGTCTGGGACACAATTATACAAGACTCGTATATCCACACTTTTGAAGAATGGGTTCCAGGACTGATTTGACTATTCAAATAAAGTCTACGAATCTAGTTTATTAGGTAAAGTACCTAAAATACTATTTACTTGGTAATAGTATAAGGGCCACCGACCTGTTAGCCCTATTCATGGTGAAGTAAGTGGGCCCATATCTAGCTAGGCTAGATGTGAACATGAATATTTCGTGACCTTAACGGATGTGGCATCTCGTTATGGTTATGTGTTTCTTTTGAAGAACACAAATCAGAAACTTTTAGAGTTTCGACACGAAATAGACAAACAGATCGGGTATAGTATTATACCGTCACGGTAAGACCGTAATGGAAAATACTTAACCAATAAGTTTCTTATATACATGAAAGAGTACGGTATTCTTTCATATGAGGACTCCTCCCGGAACACGTCAAAGTGACGGTGTGTCCGAATGGATTAACCGAATCATGTTAGACATGATAAGGCTAATCATGAGTCGCTCTGAGCTACTGTTTCCTTCAATATGATATGTATTAACAGTGCAAAAACTTATTTAGAATAAGGTTCCATATAAATCTGTTTGACAGATATTCATATAGGATATGAACAGGGAAGAAACGAGATTCTCATTCCTGATAATTGGGTATGCAGGCATAACGTTTGGATGATACCAAACTAAAAGACCCAAATTGGATACGTGCCAATATAGGTTATCCTAAAGGAAACCATAAGTATAGTACTTATAAATCTCACATGAGAACAATATGATTGTTGCTCACCATGCGGTTTTTCCTGAGAGGAATACCGATATGCAGTGGTCAGTGGGAGGATAGGATACTCGATGAAAATCGAGTAATACAGTAATACTTCAAGGCACAAGGTCCGTAATGGAACACAAATAGTTCATCATGATGAATCTGTACCATTAATCTTCGAATACACAAGAACTGAGTAGATCGGATAGAGTCAGAAAAGACCCTAGGGTATGGGTTTCTGATCTAACCTCATAAAGATGTCAATCTTATGAAGGTACATCCACCGACTACGTTTTAAGGAAGTGATACAAGGTATCGACTCCCTATTATGGCAAAGTGCCATGAGTCCGAAATGGATTCCATGTATAACAACTATTTAGATACTAGTTGTTGTACCACAAGGCATTGTGCCTATTGGTACATTAAACTTCTTCAAGGAAGACATACATGGAAGGCAACATACCAACGTACAAAGCTGGGCTTTTGACGGAAAGGTATCGTTATCAACATTGTGTTAATAACGGTTCAACCTTTTACCTGTTGCCATGGTAAATCCATTTGAAGATGCTTGTTGATAACTGCATATTTCATTTATGAAATGTGTCAGTTGCAGATCAAAATCGCTTTCCTGAAAAGGAAACCTTTTGGAGGATGCTTACAACATCCTAACGATTTTGAATAACCGACAAACAAGGTTTGCGGGTAATTCGATCCATGTTTGGATTAATGCAAGCATAAGGTTCTTGGAACTGACGTTTTGAAATAATCATAATAGTTTATGATTTGACTCAAAACGAAATAATTCTTGTGTATATAAGGAGGTTAGTGGGAGAGGGCACTGACAATGAAATTCCCATAAAACAATCGGTGAAAGCTTGGCTTTCATAAGAAATTCTCCGTAGAATTCTGGGGAGTAACAACCTTTATTCAAGGAATAAAGATCTACTGGGCTAGATTTGGAGTTGTTAACACTCTCTGAGAAATTGTACATTTAAAATGTTTGTATATTGGTGTCTCATACGCTTTGAGCATATGGAGTCACAATCGGGTCAATCCAAGTGATAGTCACTGGATTGAAGATTAAGAACATCTGTTAGTATGAGAGAACTAAATATGTTGTCTTAAACTATGGAGAAGGAGAACTTGAAGTGACTGGGATCACTGCTGCAAGTTTCCAAACGATTAAATACTGCGGTACTATAAAGTTTGAAGGACGGGACAGTAAGCTGGAAATATTCCGAGCAAGATAATTGTTGCCAAATTAACAACAAATGCGGATTATTGCTGCAGCTGAGGCAGCAATAGAAGCCATTTGGATCGATAATAAATCTAATTAGATTAGATATAGTTCTGTTAGCAGCTGAGCTAGGCGTCAGCACAGGCTAAGGAATTAAAGGTCTCATCAATGATCCAGATAAATACTTCGACTATTCATCTGATTCGTTCGGATCATACATCGTGGCGATGTGATGATCGAATAAATCGCGTCAGACGATAATCACGCAAATCCGCTGACGAAAACCTTTCCTCAGCAATTTGAGCGAACCGTACATAGTTCGGGTGTGGGACACTCGAGTGACTGGCTATGTGCCAAGTGGGAGATTGTTGGATAATATGACCCATAGCGTCACTATTTGTACAGATCACGGTGTTGTTGTACAAATTAACTATATGACAAGGAAATTGCACTCTCATCATTTGTGATTAAATCACCATAGATATATAAATGAAGAGAGGTCCATATGATTAGTTCCTGGATTGAGATGATATGAGACAGTATCAGTCCACGAAGGATCAATCATTAAATATCCCTAGCCGGAGTATTATCGAGACAGGACATCAATAATGCGGAATAGGCTAGTATTGCACTTGTGCGCGTTGTGAGGGAACAACGGCATAGTTCTCATATATATGTATTGGATACTTATGCAAGTACGATATGAGGTCGTGTTTCACCGATGGTACGGGAAACAGCTTCGCTCTGGATAGACCCATCGGAATCCCATTGGTATTATGACTATGTGTCTATGGGAGGCCGAAATCAAGGTAGGTGTGTATAGTCTTAACCTGAGACTTACATCGCTAATACTTACGATAATCGATAGACTTTGGTCTTGGTGGTACAGGGCTTTAACCGGTTCTGCGTACTCCACTTCTGGGTTTATCAGAGAGTCGTAGTGTATTGGGTGTGATGTCAAGACGGAAGTATCACTTCAGTCATATTGGAGATGATGTCACGCAGGATACGGTACTAGTGCTCTTAAGTGTTGCGCAACCATCGGGATGTTATGACTAGGTCATGCATATCCGATTATAGAGACTAGTTACCAGACATCCGACATGTGCTTCGGACGGGGCAGACACTTATCCAGCCCCAGCCCTAGCACGTGACTATCCGATACTGGGCCGATATACACAATACTACGGTATACTACGCTTGATACAGATCTATATATCCTGTAAGAATATTTCTGGAGAATGGGTAGGCATGTCGCTTTGCTAGAAGCCAACCTTGTCTTGTAAATCGGTATAACGTAGTACGAGGTACTTACGTGTTCGGATTATCCGACGACCATATTTACTGCCAACATATCCGGAGATCTCATGGGTCGCTTCCTGAAGATTCACCGATGATGTATAACTCCCACTTAATTAATCTGGGATTAATTGGAAGAGAGAGAAAATTAATCTGGGATTAATTGCGGAAATATTTTATCTGGGATAAAATATTAATTAAAGAGAGAGAACGATTAATTGGAATTAATCGATAAAATAATATATTCGATATATTATAAGAAATTGGATTTCGACGCGGAATTAAAATTAGATTTTAATTCGGGCGAACGAATTAATTTAGAATTAATTCGTTAGCGACGTGAATAGTGATTTTGTTAGGCGTAATCATTTAATTACGACGCGACAGAAAATTCGTTAATTTGGAATTAGCGAACCCGAGCCCGAGAGTGATTGCGAGCGCATTCGCATTTCGAATTCGAGCGCGGCACGCAAGTCACATCAAGCGTCAAATCGTTAGTCACATCATGTGTCAAATCAATTGTCACTTTGAGTGATGTGACTTGACAACATGTCACTTTATTAAAGTGATGTGATGTGACTTAAAGTAAAAAGTAGAAGTGATATGGTTGTTGGAAAAAACATTAATAAACTTTTACTTTTTGACTTTTGATATATATATATGAAAATGATTTATATATATTTGTTTTTGTTTTTGGAAAACAAGATAAATATATAAACCAAAAATCATTTTCTCTCTCTCTCACCATTCACGCACTTCTTCTTTTCCCTCTCTTTTCATCTTCTTCTCCTTCACGGCTTCAAGCCGATTTTCTTCTCTAAATCTTTTGGTTAGACCGAAATTTTGAGAAGCAAATTGAAGATGAGTAGTGCTAGCACACACATGGGTTATATTATGGTGATAGGGAAACGAATTTGTGAGCTTGGAAAGCTTGAAGCTTGGAGCTTCAATGGAGTCTTGCATGGCCGATTTTGGAGCATCAAAACAGCCCCCCACCGGAAGTCCACTGCAGTTCAAGAAGACCCAAAACCGAGCTTCATGGAGGAGGAAAATGTGTCTTGTTCTTCCTAGCATCAAACCCATCAATGTGAGTATGAATTCCGCCTTACTCCTTTGTGTATTCAACTCGTTTTTATGCATGTTTGTGATCCTTGGGACTTGATTTAAACTCAACACCTTTAAGATACTTTAGGATATGTTTAATGGCCATCCAATGGTCATTACCTGGATTGGACTGATATCGACTAGTTACGCTAACAGCGAAACTGATATATCAGGCCTCGTACATAACATGGCATACATTATGCTACCCAAACACGAAGCATAAGGTTGGTTAGACATTCTAACCTTCTCATCTTCTATTTGTGGACACATCTTCTTAGAAAGATGAATCCCATGTCTGAACGGTATGTTTGCTGTCTTACAGTTACCAAAACTATACCGTTCCAAGATCTTATCTACGTACGTTGATTGGGATAACCCGATCAGCCTCCTTTGTCTATCTCTATAGAGTTTTATCCCTAAAACATAGGAAGCTTCTCCCAGGTCCTTCATGGAGAAATTCTTACAGAGGTACGCTTTTACGCTTTGCAACATACCTAAATCATTCCCAATGATTAAGATGTCATCAACATATAGAACTAAAAATACGACCATGCTCCCACTGGCCTTCTGATACACACAGGATTCTTCCGAATTCTTGAGAAAACCAGACGATCAAATAATCTCATCGAATCGAAGATTCCAACTTCGTGAAGCTTGTTTAAGTCCATAAATGGACTTCTTAAGCTTACATACCATACCCGAGGTTTCGCTGGACGTGAAACCTTCCGGCTGTTCCATATAGATTTCTTCATCAAGAAATCCATTTAGAAAAGCTGTTTTGACATCCATTTGCCAAATCTCGTAGTCATGATACGCAGCTATAGAAAGCAAAACGGATAGACTTAAGCATTGCTACCGGCGAAAAAGTTTCATCGTAGTCGACGCCAGGTCGCTGCGTGAAACCTTTTGCTACCAGTCGGGCCTTGTAAGTTTCAACCTTACCGTCAGGCCTGCGCTTCCTCTTGTAAACCCATTTACAACCGATAGGAACAATTCCTTCGGGAAGCGGAATCAAGTCCCAAACTTGATTTTCATGCATTTAGTCTATCTCAGATTTCATGGCACTTTGCCATTTCACGGAGTCGATGTCCAACATCGATTCTCTATAGGTGAAAGGATCTGTCTCTTCAACTAAGAGAACATCCATACTCTTTTCTTGTATCAAATACAAGCGTTCAGGAGGTCTAGATACCCTTTCCGACCTACGGAGTGTGTGTGTTTAAGGTCCTTCATCTACTTGAACTTCAGGTTCCTCCGTTGGCTCGTTGTTTTCAGGTTGGACTTCATCAAGCTCAACCTGTCTATGATTACCACCTTCTGACAAAAATTCTACTTCTAGAAATTTTGCGAAGCGAGCTACGAACACATTTCGATGCTCGGTATCATAGAACAGATATCCCCTCGTATTCGAAGGATATCCAACAAACCTAAACTTTTTCCCTCGAGGCGAAAGCTTATCTTGCTGAGTCACCCTGACATAGGCAGGACAACCCCAAACCTTAATATAATTAAGATTTGGTCTCCTACCGAACCATATCTGATACGGTGTCGTAGGAACAGCCTTTGAAGGAATCTTATTCAAAAGATGTGCGGCTGTTAAGAGAGAGTACCCCATAAGTAATATGGCAAATCTGTGAAACTCAACATCGATCGGACCATATCCAATAAAGTCCGATTTCTCCTTTCAGATACACCATTGTGCGCGTGTGTGTACCTGGAGGAGTATATTGAGCGAGAATCCCATTCTCCTTCATATAATCCATGAACTCACCACACATATATTCACCGCCTCGATCTGATCGAAGGCATTTAATATATTTACCAGTTTGTTTTTCTACTTCATTTCGGAACTCTTTGAACTTTTCAAAGGTTTCCGATTTATGTCGCATCAAATACACATAACCGTACCGTGATAAATCATCGGTAAAGGTAACGAAGTACAAATAACCACTGTGAGCAGTTTGACTTAGTGGACCACATACATCAGAATGTACGAGTTCCAGTAAGTTAGTGGCGCGGTGTCCAACACCAGAAAATGGGGCTTTGGTCATTTTACCCTGAATACAGGATTCACAAGTTGGATAGGATTCAATGGTAAGATCTGATATCAAACCATTCCTAACCAATTGGGTAAGGCGTTTAACGCCAATGTGACCAAGTCTCATATGCCAAAGTTCAGTATTATTAATTACAGGTAAACTACGTTTATTAACTCCAGTATTTAATATATCTTTTGAAGTTTGCAATGTATAATGACCATGCTGGTTTGGACAACAAAGGATCTGAATATTATTTTTATCATATAAATACAAAGAACTATTCTTAATATTAATACAAAAGCCTTCTGTATCCAATACAAAAAGTGATATAATATTAGCGACACATCCCGGTACAAAATGACAGTCATATAACAAAAGTGTCCCATTCGGCAATGAGATCTCGTATACTCCCACTGCAACTGCATCCAAAGAGTCTCCACTCCCGAACCGCAACTGCATCTCTCCAGGCTTCAGTTTCCTACTTTCCTTCAGCACCTGCAACGAATTGCAAATGTGAATGGGACAAGCAGAATCTAAAATCCAGCTGGATGTAACGGCTTCACAAGCCAAAGATAAATCAATAACTGGAAAAATAAAAGTACCTGATGTAGAAGCTCTGTCTCTCCTCACTGGGCAATAATCAGGACAGTTCCTTTTCCAGTGCCCGACTTTGCCGCAGTGGTGGCATTTGTCTTCAGAAGCCCTTTTGGGCTTTGCAATCTTCGCCTGTTGTTGAGGACCAAAAGCCTTCTTCTTCTTCTTGCCTTTCTTGTTCTTTCCCTTGGACCATCCTTGGGAAGAAGCCGAAAGAGAAGTAGTTCTAGGAGGGCGAGTCGGTACTCCCTTCTTAAGGCCTCTTCTGCCGTGAGCAACATCCTATGTAGCTCCTGGTAGGTACAGACAGTCCCGTGCATGTTGAAATACATCACGAACTGGCGAAATGAAGCTGGTAGTGAACCAAGAATGACACTCCTACCGAGAATGTCATTCAGATGAGATTATGTTGCCTCAATTGATCGATCAAATCGATCATCTGAAGAACATATGGGCTAACACTCTGCCCCTCATCCAGACGCGCATGGAACAGTTCCATGGCGACTTTGTGAACAATCACTTGTTCCTGGTTCTCAAACGATTGTCTCAATCGCGTCATCATACTATAGGAATCTAGCATACCATAGTACTGTTGCTTGAGTTTCGGAGACAGTGAACTAAGGATGTATGATTTAACCCTTAAATCATCATCCTTCCAAGTTTCAAAAACTTGGCGTTCCTCCTCCGAAGCATCCTCACCCACTGCAAGGGGCAACGGACCCTCAAGAACATAACCCAGCTTCTCGGAATCGAGGACAATCCTCAAATCCAATTCCCAGTCTGCAAAGTTCTCAGCGCCTTTCAGTTTGTTCGCATCAAGCATACGCGCAAACTGATTTGTGGATTGTGCCGCCATCGCCAATCTATCATATAGATCACGAAAAACGGTTAGCAAAAATAAAGTAGTTTCATATAATATCAAAAGCATAAACTAGATCATGGAATTTTTAATCTAATATGCCCCTCCCACTAAATCATGCAATACTGTAATCCCAAAACAGAATACAAATATTTAATAATTAAATTAAATACTAATAGTGAAAAGTGGATCCCGTGAATATATTTCGGCTCACAGCAGAGGCACGGTCTCGCCTACGTATATTCATCAGGTAGACAACTCATTTGTCAATCATTCACTAATGAATCCTAAGTATCCGGTCCTGGCCGTTTCTCGTTGTCGCTGCGAAGGCAGGCCCACAAGGAGACGTACCAAGGTTAAACTCGTCAATGATAAACTCAAGTTACTTACGTAATCCTGACAGCTAGGGCACGTTCAGAATTCCGCTTTTACTTGAATTTACCTAGTATATAATATACATCCGGTATAAATAAATCTCTTATCGGCTACATCCTCACAGCAGAGGCACGGTCTCGGATGTAGTCACAAAGAAGTATTCATAATCCGTATTGACAAGACGGACCATATAACATGCATCAAATACATAATTACATTCAAACCTTATTAATTAGGGATTTTCCGCTAAGTGTCATACACCCTAAATCTAACCAATTTAGATCCTAATAAGCATGCATAAAGTCAAGAAAACATGATTAAACATTGATTCAATGAAGGCTAATCATTTTAGGTGGCCTAGAATCAGACTCGCTCTGATACCATTTTGTAGGGGTTTTTAGGGGGTGAATCCGGTAACGCAGCGGAAGCGGAAGGGTGAAAATCCGATTTTCAGATTTCAAAAATTTTTCTCGGATTAATTAAATAAAATATTTATTTAATATTCCAATAATCAAATTATGAAAATAAATTCAATAAAACAATTTTAAGTGAATTTACGAAATGCCATTCCTTTGGTATTTTGTCCGTTTTAGTCCGAAATTGATCCAATCAATTTTGAATGATTCTAAATCATTTCTAAGATGAACTTATGATGTTCATAACATCAAAACACCAAAAGACCAAAAATCCCCAAAAAATTTTGACAAAGCCGAGAGCCCCCTCCTTGGAGCACATTTGTGCACTTTGTCATTTCATGTCTCAAAACACATCTTAATGTAATCCAATGAACATGAAACTTTATATGCATCATATACACAAACAAATACACAACATATATGAAAATCCCCAAATTTGGAATTAGTTAGAACCCTAATTTTTCAATTTCCACAAATTGGACAAATTAGACCAAATACATTAAATCAATTACTTCAATCATCATTCTTCCATCCAATCCAAGTCTCAACACAATGAAACAACTCAAGATCAAATCTAGGTCATTTAAGAGTGGGTCAATAACTCTAGATTAGCAACATGGTTTCCAAAACCTTAAAAGAATGTCTATAACTACAATAGTCACAACACTTCCTTCATTACACATGCTTCACACTTCACCAAAACTTCCATCAACAAAAACCACAAGGAACAAAGAAAAAAAATAACATCCTAAGAATGTCATATATTAAAGCCTAGAACCTAAGGAACAAATTCCTTACTAATAGCAAGTTCAAGAAACTTACTAAAAATCCAAGCTTTTTGATTTTTGTCTTTCTTTTCTCAAGCTTCCTTTGTCTTTCTTCAATGGAGTTTAAGTTTTAGTAAAGTGTATTAGGTTATTGAAATGAAAAGCAAATGAAAACAATATATACTTGTGAAAGATATTGCCTTGGCCGAAACTAACATCAAGCATATACCAAAAATTTTCATTTCAAAGTCATTTAATCAACTTGACAAATATCTAAAACACTTTATGGATATTTATTTAAGTCAACAATTGCAACTAACATCATTTACTTAATATATCCTAATGTAAGATATTTATATTTTAATTAATTTAATCATTTAACAATTAAATAATTAATTGATTAATCAAATACAAATATATTAAATATATGTATAATATTTACATTAAATATTAAAAACATATATTCATTTAGGATATAAGTCAAATAACTCATTTTGACTATTAATTAATGTGTATTTAAATTAATCAAGTATTAAATGTAAATACACAATAATTAGGCAAATGACTATCTAGTCCTTTTAGCACGTATCTTGCGTTTAACCTTTAAACGACTTTATAAATAATCAATATTATTTATTAATGTTGCTCTAGTGCTCTACGAGTATGTTTCATTATTGAGACTCTCTAGATTCAGGTATATCCGTCACGAAATCTAATTTCGTGTCCATAATCTATCCACCCGTAGATTATGACGATCACGGATAATCTCGCTGAACCATACAGGTCGAGGTCATGGCAAATGTATAATTCCTCCGTCACAGGTATCCGGATAAATCCCAGAGATATAGATGTAAACGCCAAATCTCTATCGGGATTATCCAGTCGACTATTCCATTAGCAATCTCAAAAGAATGTTTAGAACTAGCTTCTAAAATTTACCACGGGCCCATGGTTTTATCTGATTGCTAATCATATGGACTACCTATGCTCTGATACACAGAACTGACGGATCATATCTTGATACACATAGGACACCCTGAGGATCTGTCTACACCCAACGAACAGGCGGAGGTCTGATCTAAATAGATCGGTGACGTGACTGCCATCTAAGTGTAGAAGATGTCTCATGTGCCCACAATGGCATCTCAAGTCTAAGAATCACAAGTGCTACTCAACCCGAGAAGATTCTTATTGACGCTGGTGTACCATCCATTAAGAATCTTCGGTGAGTCGTTCAGTGTTTATCCGCTATAAAACACCTACACGTCTATACTAGTCTCCAAGACTTATGGTTCATTAAGAAACCATTGGAATCATATATTCCAGTATACGACATGTACCGGTCTCAACGGGTTTACTATACTGACCAAGTAGTGTAAACCTTGACCAGGAACTGTCTGAGAATGACAACGTCATGATACTACTCAATGTCTGTTGCGACGCTTTTGCAACTGTATCATGACTAATCATTCTAGGGTCATTACGTCTTTACCATATAGAAAGATAGATTATATTATAGAAACTGCATATATTATTCATAATAATAATGTTTTACAGAAGTATTCAATAGAAATACAACCGGAATTGGCGCTCTGAGCACCAACCCCAAAATTATCACAGTATCACGGAATCGCATTCTCGATACTTGGACAACTCCCAATTCTGTGACAAAAAGTTCTTTTATCCACACAGCCTCTTTTGCAGCTTCAGAAGAAGCGCAATATATTCTGCCTCAGTGGTGGAATCTGCTGTTGATCCCTGTTTGGAACTCTTCCAACAAATTGCACCTCCGTTAAGGGTAAATACGAATCCAGATGTAGACTTTCTATCATCGGGATCCGATTGGAAATCGGAATCCGTATACCCGTTAACTTGCAGTTCGTTTCCTCCATAAATTATTAACTTATCTTTAATACCTTTTAGATACTTCAGGATATGTTTAATGGCCATCCAATGGTCATTACCTGGATTGGACTGATATCGACTAGTTACGCTAACAGCGAAACTGATATCAGGACTTGTACATAACATGGCATACATTATGCTACCCAAACAAGAAGTATAAGGTTGGTTAGACATTCTAACCTTCTCATCTTCTGTTTGTGGACTCATCTTCTTTGAAAGATGAATCCCATGTCTGAACGGTATGTTTGATGTCTTATAGTTACCAAAATTATACCGTTCCAAGATCTTATCTATGTACGTTGATTGGGATAACCCAATCAGCTTCCTTTGTCTATCTCTATAGAGTTTTATCCCTAAAATATAGGAAGCTTCTCCCAGGTCCTTCATGGAGAAATTCTTACAGAGGTACGCTTTGACGCTTTGTAACATACCTAAATCATTCCCAGTGATTAGGATGTCATCAACATATAGGACTAAAAATACGACCATGCTCCAACTGGCCTTCTGATACACACAGGATTCTTCCGAATTCTTGAGAAAACCAGACGATCTAATAATCTCATCGAATCGAAGATTCCAACTTCGTGAAGTTTGTTTAAGTCCATAAATGGACTTCTTAAGCTTACACACCATACCCGAGTTTTCGCTGGACGCAAAACCTTCCGGCTGTTCCATATAGATTTCTTCATCAAGAAATCCATTTAGAAAAGTCGTTTTGACATCCATTTACCAAATCTCGTAGTCATGATACTCAGCTATAGAAAGTAAAATCCGAATAGACTTAAGCATTGCTACTAGTGAAAAAGTTTCATCGTAGTCGACGCTAGGTCGCTGCGTGTAACCTTTCGCTACCAGTCGGGCCTTGTAAGTTTCAACCTTACCGTCAGGCCCTCGCTTCCTCTTGTAAACCCATTTACAACCGATAGGAATAATTCATTCGGGAAGCGGAACCAAGTCCTAAACTTGATTCTTATGCATTGAGTCTATCTCGGATTTCATGGCACTTTGCCATTTCACGGAGTCGATGTCCAACATCGATTCTCTATAGGTGAAAGGATCAGTCTCTTCTACTAAGAGAACATCTAAACTCTTTTCTTGTATCAAATACAAGCGTTCAGGAAGTCTAGATACCCTTTCTGACCTACGGTGTGTTTGTGTTGAAGGTCCTTCATCTACTTGAACTTCAGGTTCCTCCGTTGGTTCATTGTTTTCAGGTTGGACTTCATCAAGTTCAACCTGTGTATGATTACCACCTTCTGACAGAAATTTTACTTCTAGAAATTTTGCGAAGCGAGCTACGAACATATTTCGATGCTCGGTATCATAGAACAGATATCCCCTCGTATTCGAAGGATATCTGACAAACCTAAACTTTTGCCATCGAGACGAAAACTTATCTTGCTGAGTCACCCTAACATAGGCAAGACAACCCCAAACCTTAATGTAACTAAGATTTGGTCTCCTACCGAACCATATCTCATACGGAGTCGTATGAACAACTTTTGAAGGAATCTTATTCAAAAGATGTGCATCTGTTAAAGAGAGTAGCCCCATAAGTAATATGGCAAATCTGTGAAACTCAACATCGATCAGACCATATCCAATAAAGTCTGATTTCTCCTCTCAGAACACTCCATTGTGCTGTGGAGTACCTGGAGGAGTATTTTGAGCGAGAATCCCATTCTCCTTCATATAATCCATAAACTCACTGCTCATATATTCGCCGCCTCGATCGGATCAAAGTCATTTAATATATTGACCAGTTTGTTTTTCTACTTCATTTCGGAACTCTTTGAACTTTTCAAAGGTTTCCGATTTATGTCGCATCAAATAGACATAACCGTACCGTGACATATCATCAGTAAAGGTAACGAAGTACGAATAACCACTGTGAGCAGTCTGACTTAGTGGACCACATACATCAGAATGTACGAGTTCCAATAAGTTAGTGGCGCGGTGTCCAACACCAGAAAATGAGGTTTTGGTCATCTTACCCTGAATACACGATTCACAAGTTGGATAGGATTCAATGGTGAGATCTGGTATCAAACTATTCCTAACCAATTGGGTAAGGCGTTTAACGCCTATGTGACCCAGCCACATATGCCAAAGTTCAGTATTATTAATTACAGGTAAACTACGTTTATTAACTACAGTATTTAAAATATATTTTGAAGTTTGCAATGTATAATGACCATGCTGGTTTGGACAACAAAGGATCTGAATATTACTTTTATCATATAAATACAAATAACAGTTCTTAATATTAATACGAAAGCCTTCTATATCAAATACAAAAAGTGATATAATATTAGCTACACATCCAGGTAAAAAATGACAGTCATATAACAAAAGTGTCTCATTCGGCAATGAGATCTCGCATACTCCCACTGCAACTGCATCCAGAGAGTCTCCACTCCCGAATCACAACTGCATCTCTCCAGGCTTCAGTCTTCTACTTTCCTTCAGCACCTGCAACGAATTGCAAATGTGAATGGGACAAGCAGAATCTAAAATCCAGCTGGATGTAACGGCTTGACAAGCCAAAGATAAATCAATAACTGGAAAAATAAATGTACCTGATGTAGATGCTCTCTCCCCCCTCAGCTAGGCAATGTAGTCAGGACAGTTCCTTTTCCAGTGCCCGACTTTACTGCAGTGATGGAATTTATCTTCAGAAGCCCTCTTGGGCTTTGCTATCTTTTCCTGTGGTTGAGGACCGAGACCCTTTTTTTTCTTCCATTTCTTATTCTTTCCCTTTGACCAAGTCTGGGAAGAAGCAGAAAGTGAAGTAGGTCTTGGAGGGCGAGTCAATACTCATTTCTTGAGGTCCTCTTCCACCGTGAGCAACATCCTATGCAGCTCTTGGTAGGTACATATAATCTCGTTCATGTTGAAGTACATCACGAACTGGCGATAAGAAGTTGGGAGCGAACCAAGAATGACACTCCTACTGAGAATGTCATTCAGAATGAGATTATGTTGCCTCAGTTGATCGATTAAATCGATCATCTGAAGAACATGTGGGCTAACAGCTTGCGCCTCATCCAACCGCGCACGGAACAATTCCATTGCGACCTTATGAACAACAACTTGTTCTTGGTTCTCAAACGATTGTCTTAATCGAGTCATCATACTATACGCATCTGACATGCCATAGTATTGTTTCTTGAACCCCGGTGAAAGCAAACTTAAGAAGTATGATTTAACTTTTAAATCATCATCCTTACAAGCTTGGAAGACTTCGCGTTCTTCCGGTGTAGCATCATCTGCCACAGCAAGGGGTAGTGGACCTTCAAGAACATATCCCAACTTCTCGGAGTCGAGGACAATCCTAATATCCAATTCCCAATCGGCGAAGTTATCAGCGCCTTTTAGTTTGTTCGCATCAATCATACGCGCAAATTGATTAGTGGATGGTGCCGCCATCGCAAATCTATCATATAGATTACGAAAAACGGTTAGCAGATATGAAGCAGTTTCATATAATATAAAAAGCATAAACTAGATCATGGATTTTTAATCTAAAAATGTCCTCCCACTAAATCATGCAATACTGTAATCCCCAAACAGAATACAAAGATTTAATAATTAAATTAAATATAAATAGTGAAAAGTGGATCCCGTGAATATATTTCAGCTCACAGCAGAGGCATGGTCTCGCCTACGTATAATCATCAGGTAGACAACTCATTTGTCAATCACTCACTAGTGACTCATGGGTTTCCGGTCCTGGTCGTTTCTCATTGTCGCTGCTAAGGCAGGCCCACAAGGAGACGTACCAAGGTTAAACTCGTCAATGATAAACTCAAGTTACTTGCGTAACCCTGACAGCTAGGGCACGTTCAGGATTCCGCTTTCGCTTGAATTTATCTAGTATTTTATATACATCCGGTATAAATAAATCTCTATCGGCTACACCCTCACAGCAGAGGCACGGTCTCGGATGTAGTTACAGAGAAATATTTATAAACCGTATTGACAAGACGGACCACATAACATGCATCAAATACATAATTACATTTAAACCTCATTGATTATGGATTTTCCGCTAAGTGTCATACACCCTAAATCTAATCAAATTAGATTAAAACATGCATGTATAAAGTTAAGAAAACATGATTAAACAGTGAATTAAAGGGCTAATCATATTAGGGGGCCTAGAATCAGACTCGTTCTGATACCATTTTGAAGGGGTTTTATAGCGGAGATCCGGTAACGCAGCGGAACAGTGGAAAATCAAAATTTTCCGATTTCAAAAATTTTTCTCGGATTAATTAAATAAACTTATTTATTTAATTATCCAATAATTAAATTATGAAATAAAACACATTAAATCAAATTTATGTGAATTTACCGAATTACCCATAAACCAAGCATTTTGTTTATTTTAATCCGAAATTGTTCAAAACGATTTTGGATGATTCTAAATCATTACAAATATGAATTTAACAAGTCCCAAATGTCAAAATAAAAATTGCCACAAAAACCCAAAAAATTTCCCTAATGCCGAGAGCCTCAATTTTGTGACATAATGTGCATTTTGCACTTCCAATGTTCAAAACACAAGAAGATGAAATCCAATCAACATAAGATATTATATGTATCATATACACATCCAAATACACAATATAAATGAAAAGCCCCAAATTTGGAAGTGGTCTTAAACCCTAATTTTTCAATTTCATCAAATTGGACAAATTAGACCAAATTGGTTAAATCCAATACTTCAATCATGTTTCTTCCATTCCAATTAAGCCTCACCACAATGAAACAACTATAGAACAAATCTATGTCATTTAAGAGTGGGTCAATAACTCTAGATTGGCAACAAGTTTCTAAAAACTTCATAAGAATGGTAGTTAACATATTAGAAGCATTCTATCAACTTTACACATGCTCAACCCTATCATCAAACTTCAATCCACCAAAAACACAAAGAATAAAGAATAGAAAAACAGAAGAAACTCATAGCATGAAACCTAGAACTCAAGGAACATTTTCCTCTCTAATAGCAAGTTGGAAAAAATTACTAAAATCCAAGCTTTCCTTTATTTTATTTTATTTTCTCCCAAGCTTCTTTTGTTTTCTTTAATGGAGTATTTTTGATAAGTGTTGAAGGTTATGAAACCCTAAATGAAAACAACATAATTTATACCAAAAAATCTAGCCTTGGCCGAAAATTAGGTATGCAAAATATCAAGATATTTTTCAATTTTTGTTTCATTTAATGCCTTTTATCAACTTGCATTTTTAATCATCAAACCATTTAATGAATTAAAATAAGTCAACAAAAGCAACTCAAGTCATTAAAATAAATATCATAACTTTAAAATATTTATATTTTAATTAATTTAATCATTTAACAATTAAATAATCAATTAATTATTTAAATACAAATATATATTAAATATATGTATTATATTTACATTAAATATTAAATACATATATATTTATGATATTAGTCAAATATCTCAATTTGACAATTAATTAATGTGTATTTGAATTAATCTATTATTAAAAGCAAATACACAAAAATCAAGAAATGACTATCGGGTCCCCACACATGTATATTTCATTTAAGCTTTAAACGACTTTATAAATAATCAATATTATTCATAAATATTGCCCTAGTGCTCTACGAGTATATTTCATTAGTGAAACTCTCTAGATTTAGACATATCCGTCACGAAATCCAATTTCGTGTATATAATTTATCCACCAGTAAATTATGACAAACACAGATAAACTCGCTGAATCATACAGGTCGAGGTCATGGCAAATGTATAATTCCTCCGTCACTGGTATCCGGATATATCCCAGAGATATAGATGTAAACGTCAAATCTCTATAGGGATTATCCCGTCGATGTCTCTATTAGCTATCTCAAAAAGAACATTTAGATCTTGCTTCTAAATTGTACCACGGGCCCATGGTTTTTATCTGATTGCTAATCATATGGACTACCTATGCTCTGATACACAGAACTGACGGATCCTATCTCGATACACACATGACACCCTGAGGATCTATCCACACCCAACTAACAGACGGAGGTCTGATCTAAATAGATCGGTGATGTGACTGCCATCTAAGTGTGGAAGATGTCTCATGTGCCCACAGTGGTATCTCAAGTCGAAGAATCACAAGTGCTACTCAACCCGATAAAATTCTTATTGACGTTGGTGTACCATCCATTAAGAATCTTCAGTGAGTCGTTCAATGTTTATCCGCTATAAACACCTACACGTTTATATTAGTCTCCAAGACTTATGGTTCATTGAGAAACCATTGGAATCATATATTCTAGTATACGACATGTACCGGTCTCAACGGGTTTACTATACTGACCAAGTAGTGTAAACCTTGACCAGAAACTGTCTAAGATTGACAACGTCATGATGCTACTCAATGTCAGTTGCGACGCTTTTGCAACAGCACCATGACTAGTCATTCTAAGGTTATTACGTCTTTACCATATTAAAAGATATATTATATTATAGAAACTGCATATATTATTTATAATAATAACGCTTTACAGAAGTATTCATAAAGAAATACAATCGGGAATTGGCACTCTGAGCACCAACCCCAATAAATGGATCCAACCTACGTCCACGGGCACAAAGGAAAATGAAGTTTTTATTACTGGCTCGGGTCTAACCGATCTATTTTCTTTCTCTAGCTAGGGATTCTTTCCTCTATATTACAAGTTACAAGTATTTTTTTTTAAAATTGATCAACCTCCTACAATGAAATCTCAACCCCTTTATATAGTAAGTCAAAATACAATGTTTCACTAACTTTGTGACGTCAACCACGTTACCAAGTCATTAGTGCTTAGACTCTCTTCCCCAATTACCCTACGAATTGTAGCCCGGCCGCTTGAAACAGCTACGCTCTGCCACTCAAATCTCATTAAACCATGCTACTTTTGGTAACTGTTACACACTACGCCATGGTGATAGCCTTTATCTAACTGCTCCCACGCGATGGCGTGTGTCAGTCAATAAGCTTGCAGCCCTGCTCCGTCCCATCAGCCGCTGGCCTACTTCTATCTTATCAATCCTTGGGAAACCCAAACTTTCGTTTAGAGCTTACGTCGCCCGGACTTGAACATAATTTCAATATCTCGACCTACATCCTCGAGTCGATAAATTGAGATGATTGACCAAAAAGATCGGCTTGTCCCACCAGGTCGGGTCGGTGCCGAGATTTTCACTCCTTTTATCTTCCCTGAAAATATTTCCACCTCGGGTCGGGCATCAAGTGTAAACTAATTCTGGTCTTCTTGTCGAGTCAGATGCATATGTCTTTTGGGGTTGGGCCCCTTGTTCGGGAAGTTGAAATCTTCTTTATTCCTTTCTTCACACTTCTGCTTTTCTCGGGTGAGGAAATCACTAACGACATCTGTCCCCTAGTTATCGGTATCAATGAATCCACAAGTTGGTGCTGAGAACTATAAACTAAAAATGATGTGGATTACTCCCCAGTCCTCGGGTATGGATCTTGTTATCAATCAAATTGCACCCTTTTCGGGTCAGGATCTTGCACACGGTCAATGGAATCTGTCTTGGTGGTGGTTGCTTCATTGAATACTTCTCTCGGGGCTCTTAAATAGTCCTTTCGGAATCGTGTTTCTATCATTGCCTGTCACATCACCCTAGGGTTTCATCTGTTTCATCTCCCCGAGATGCCATATGTCGCACTCATGTGGCTTGTGCGCCAAAATCAAATATAATTGGATAGTTGGATGTCGATTGAACAGTCATTTCAATCTCATCCCTCTACTTAAAATTCAACCGATGAGATCCTCTGCCACACGTGGCACTGATCCGAGCCACTTTTCTCAATCTAACGGTCAGGATCAACCCCGGCCGACTATTTAAAGGCCAACCACACCCCATTATCCTCTTTTAGCAAATTAGCATTCTCCAAAGAACTTCAAAGCCTTTCATGTTAACTGTAACTTCGGTCATCCACCGTCTTCTTCAGCACCTCAACATCTTCCTTCAAACTAATCAAGTAAGCTCTTCTTTGAATATCATTCTCTGTACTCTATGCTTTTATTACTTTATGCTGCTATGAATGCTTGTGTTTGTGCTCTGATCTATGGTGATTTTTGCGATAATGGTGGTATGAGGGTGGTCTTATTTATATAGGTTTATGTATGTTGTTTGTGTATATATGTAAGTATGCTCTTTCTGGGTTTCGCGGATGTACTTCTTTTTTGTTGTGCTTGAAAACTTTCTATTCCGTCATTGTTAGAGCGTTTTAGAACTTTTTAAGGTTAGCTACTTGATAGGGATGAAGATAGTAACTCTATTTTTTAACATGCTCTACTTTTTGGGGTTTCGGGCAAATGGCGCTGCGGAAGCTCTGTTCGGGCGAAATCGTAATTTTAAAACTTTTAAATTACCGAATAAATTATTCAATATCTAATATAAATAATTTATTTATATTTCACCTAAACATATTTATTCGATATCAAAAAACGACATAAGTGGTTAAAGAACGTCGTGAAACTTTTATAAAAAAATATTTTTCCGTAAAATGGCATAAAACACGTTTTTGACCGAACCAACTATCCCAAACAGTGAATTTGTCACTGTTTGGGCAGCCCATGAACTGCTATAATACTATTAGGGCTGCCCAGGTCATCCTTGATTGTGGGAACACATAAATCTGGGGTGACGCATGCTGTCCTAGGCTCGCGGCCTAGGTGGGAGTACGGAGTAGCCCGCGGGGGACTAAACCGGAGAATAATGGAGTCGCCACCCGGTGTGAACCGGGAAAATGTGATTTAAGGCCGCACTCACCCCTCGCAAGGGAAGACCTCAAACCGTTGGGTTCGGAATGGTCTCTTACTCATGCCACTTGTAATGAAAGGATTTACATAATAATTTAATCAGGCTTAAGTAACACTTATTCCTAAGATTATCATGCTTCTATATTCACGGGTACAAAATAACACTTATACATACATTTCACATATATCTCATATCTAAGAACACATACCTGAAAATACCTCAAAGTAACAATGAACATACAACTTCATTCAGCATATCAAAAAACACAAGCATACATAATAACCACACAAGCATACATGTGAGCACTTTTCCAAATGATACGTGGAATTGTATCCCAAGTACAGACCGCATTACCGTCCATTCGGAATCGGCTACGGAATTTATGTCTGGGTTTCCATCTGATATATCACAAGAAATAATACTCCAAAGTCATCATGGCATAGGTATATGAATCGTAATACGTTAAATCAAGACTAAGGCAAGTGACGCAACTAATGGAATAAACATGCTTTTCATTATTACGTGCACAAAGATAAGAATGACTATGTGTGGTTCCATAAAACAATCACCTAAGAAACAATTATGCATGGCATGTGATGAATATGTCTCAGTTCAGTGTGTTCGCATTCGTGTAGCGTTCGTAAACGCGTTCGAACGGTAAACAGAAGGTTCACGTTCGTATGGCGTTTGATAACGCGTTCGAACGGAAATGAAACAGAATGCTTACGTTCGTATGGCGTTTGTTAACGCGTTCGAACGTAAATGAAACAGAATGCTTACGTTCGTATGGCGTTTGTTAACGCGTTCGGCCTCTGTCTTGCTACTCACTGCTCAGGCCACCTGTTTTAACGTTTTCAATGAACTGTTCCAAGTTTGCGTGGGTTCTTAGTGCAGTTGTGTGTGATTATTTTTAAGATTATCTATGCAGTTTTTGTGTTACTGTTTTTAGGGTTTTTAGGGACTATTTTAAGAGGATTTGGGCTGCTGTTTTAAGGTGATTCATGGGCTGTTTTTGACTGTTTGTTAGGGGGTGTTTTAGTGGTTGTAAGGGATGTATGGGGGGATGTGTTCTCGGTGCAGGAGGGGAGTGTTTTGATTTGGCTAAGGAGGGCTATTGCTTGTAGTGGTCTCGACTTTGAAGGATTTTTGGTGTTCTGGATTCGGCTAAGGGTGAGTTTGGTTTGTTTTGTATTCGGCTATGGTGGTTATTGGTGCTTTGGATTCGGCTATGGAGGATTGTTGCTTGTAGTGGATTCGGTTATGGTGGAGGATTGAGGCTCTTGTTGTCTCGGCTATGGAGGAGATGGTTAGGGCTCTTTGTTCTCTTTTTGTGTATATGTGAAGTGTTTTGGGCGTGTATTAGCGAGAATTGGGCGTGAATATATGTGTCAAGGAGAGGATGGTTTTGGTTAGGGGTTGTTTATATAGAAGAGAGCTAGGGTTTGCCCTTGTCTCACAAAGAAGAGATCTAGTTTCCAAATTAGGAGTCCTAAGGATGGTATACACAAGATTGAGGGGGGACAAAAATATTTTAAATTAGGAAGTAAACTATTTTACATTGGTAGATGTCTTATTAGATTAGGAAGTCAAATATTTGATTGGTTTTAATTAGGCATATCTTCTTTTTAATTTTAGTATATGATATATTCAAATTATTTAAATTAGACATGATTTTAGTTTAAGTTAGGTAAATGTTTTATTTAATTGGTAAATGGTTTAAATATTTTATTTAATGTTTAATGTTTAATTAATATTTATTTCTTTAATTTGGGATGTGTTTCATAGGCTTTGGGCTGGGGTGCGAGGTAGCAGCAAAACCAGAAACACCGACGCCGTTCGAACGCTTCCTCGAACGCGACACGAACGCCCGCAATCTGCCTGATGTTCGAACAAAGTAACGAACGCAGCACTAACGAAGACAATGAGCTTGTGAAATAAACTTGATGACGTACTTATTCTGAATTTCCCCTTTCGACCTCCGTTTCTCGCAATATCCTTAGCTAAAAAGGTAGTGCCTCCAACTGAGACTCATCATCGGGTTTCACATGCAAAAATGCAATGCCTACAGTCGCCCCCACTTTGATGGGGCTTGTGCAGTGTGTGACAGTGACAGTCCTATCAAAGTCTATGCAATGCATTTTTTACTTACCTGTCTAGCTAGCTGTCTCGAGCTGAGCTGATACTGCAGTGGACCTCGATCCTGAGACGCATCTCGATACTGCTGATGATGTGGGCCTCGCCTGCAAAATGATGTGATGTGGAGCTTCGCTCCTCAGCCGATATGGGCTTCGCCCCCAAGCTGACATGATGTGATGTGGAGCCTCGCTCCCCAGCCGATATGGGCTTCGCCCCCAAGCTGGTACAATGTGGAGCCTCGCTCCTCAGCCGATATGGGCTTCGCCCCCAAGCTGATGTAATGTGATGTGGAGTCTCGCTCCTCAGCCGATATGGGCTTCGCCCCCAAGCTGATGTAATGTGATGTGGAGCCTCGCTCCTCAGCCGACATGGGCTTCACCCCCAAGCTGATATAATGTGATGTGGAGCTTCGCTCCTCAGCCGATATGGGCGTCGCCCCCAAGCTGGTACAATGTGGAGCCTCGCTCCTCAGCCGATATGGGCTTCGCCCCCAAGCTGATGTAATGTGATGTGGAGCCTCGCTCCTCAGCCGATATGGGCTTCGCCCCCAAGTTGATGAAATGTAATGTGGAGCCTCGCTCCTCAGCCGATATGGGCCTCGCCCCCAAGCTGATATGATGTGATGTGGACTTCGCCCTCCGAGACCCATACCCGGAACTTAACTTCATTGGGACCTCAATCTTCAGATTACTGCCCAGATCAAATACTGTGTTTTTACTATCTCTGATTGGCTTACTGCTCGCTCTTTTCCGTCTTCAACACCTGTTTACACAAAACAGAACAAACACAAAAATATGCAATATAGGTTACGTGCATGCATGTATGCAGGGGTTTTCTTATTCCGTTGGGTTAGGTATTCCACTGGCGACCAAGTCTTCTCAAGCAAAGTACAACTTCAACCTGTCGACATTGATTGGTTCTGTGAATTCATTTCCCTCGAGGTCTGACAACTTCACTGCTTCATTTCCCATGACTTTCTGAACGATGTAAGGTCCTTCCTAGTTTGGCCTGAATTTCCCTCTCGGATCTGTCGTCGACGGCCTCGACTGCTTAAGTACCAAATCACCCTTTCTGATCTTTATGGGACGTACTTTCTTGTTGAAGGCCCGGGCCAGTCTCTTCTGATACAACTCCATGTGATGTAAGGCTCTTATCCTTTTCTCGTCCAAAAGTGCTAACTGATCAAATCTCTGTGCGGCCCATTCTGACTCAGGTAACTCTGTCTCTGCTAATACCCTCATAGACTGTATTTCCATTTCCACCGGCAGTACCGCTTCCATCCTGTACACTAAAGAGTAAGGTGTTGCACCCGTTGCTGTTCTGACTGACGTTCTGTACCCCCACAAGGCATACGGTAGTCTCTCAGCCCAATCCCTGCAGTTCTCTGTCATCTTAGCCAGAATTGTCTTTACAGTCTTGTTGGCCCTGAAGTTTTCTTGCCCCTCACTTCGGCCCTGATAAATAAAGGCCTATTATGATTCCTCCCCTCTGGCGGGAGATCATCCTCAGAAAAAGATATCTGCAAAGCTTCCTTCTGAACTGACCCAACAAACATTGCAGGGTTGGCGTCTTCTGGTACCACAATTTTGCTCAAGGCCTCAACCATGGCCTGTTTATGCTCTCGGGATGCAAATAATAGTTCCCAGATACTCACTTGTGCTCTAGTCTTCCTCAATTGCCTTAGCACTATATCCCCCTCAGTATTTTCTGCAGTCTCAACCACTTCTCTACCATCTGTCAAAACTCCCTTACTCTTCTCCGCCATATCATTGTAAAAGCGACCGCTACGCGTCATTCCCCTTACTTCTTCCTCATCACTGCTAGAGAAATCAAGCCAAAAACTTTTCCCCTGCTCTGCCTCATCTTCACTAGTACTATCCCAGATTCCAAGGCAAAAGGCTTGAGGGTGGAAGGATTTTAGGACAAGGTCTTCTGGGAGGCCAGAATTGATCATGTAGATTGGTGGGGGTACTGCTCGGTAATTGGGTAAGGGGTTTCTGTTTGTGTCTGGTTGTTCGGTTTCGGGGTTAGGTATCTTTTTGGAGTCAATGAAGTCTTGGATCTCGTGGCGCAGTCGGGCACAGTTTTCAGTGTCATGGCCCTTCTGCTGATGGAAATAACAGTAAAGGTTGAGATTGAAATGTGGTGGTGGTGGGTTTTGGATAGGTTTGGCTTCTAAAGGCTTTAAAAGCCCTTGCCTCTTCAGTTTCTCTATCACTTTTGACAGGGGCCTTCCCAAGTTAGAAAACTGCCGGTTCTGGATAGCGGTAATCTCAGCAGAAACGGGCTTTGCTCCCGATGTTCCCCCAATGGGCCTCCTGTTCAGACCATATAATTTTCTATTCTCGGCCTCTTCTTCCTCAATGTCCATGATAGTTTCCCTCAACTGCCGAAAATCAGTAATCATGGAGGTCATCCTCCTCAGCTTCCCATAGATGGAGGGCTTGGTGCCATTGATGATCATTTTAATCTGGTCCTTCTCTGAGGGCCTAGTCTACATTTTCAACAACTGACCCCTCCATCGGTCCACGTACTCCTTAAAACTCTCCTCTGATTTCTGATTAACATTCTCCAGATCACGGAGTGACAGATCGATCTCTAGGTCAGTGACATATTGCTTCAGGAAAGCATCAGCTAACTCCCTCCAATCTTCCTTTACTTTCTTCTCCAAGCTGTGGTACCACACCACGGGAGCTCCTTCAAGCGACATTCCAAACATTTTCTGCACTTGGCGCTGAGACAGGCCAACTGAACTCATGACTGATACAAACTGTCGGAGATGCACCCTTGGATCCCCATTCCCGTTAAACTTAGCCATATCAGGCATCTTGAACTGTGCCGGCAACTGTTCCTCAAAAGTCAGTGTGTCATAATCCAGCAGATCCTCATTCTTACCCCTCATCTTGCAGGTAACCGACTCAACCTGATCCCAGAGTTTCTGTAACTCTGCCTGAGACCCAGATACTCTGCCTGCTGCATACTCTGCCATATCATCATCAAAAGCGGGGGTATCATCCCCCAATCTGTTCGGAGATTCCTCTTGCCTCACATCCCCAGAATTAACCCCGGCACGAGACCCAGCTATACCAGCCATAGCAGTAGTCAAAGCCTGCAACTGTTCAGTGATCTTGGCGAGACCGTTCTCTAACTGATCCATACGGGACACCTCATTATCGAATTCACTCATACTTGTTCTTTTAGTGAGTCTTGTCCCTTCTCTAACCCCAAACGGTATCTATGATGTCTTTTTGAGACATAGATAGTGTTAACATGATATATGTATGTATGAGGTGCATGAGATGCATGTAACATATATAACATACTAAATAAATTATAACTCTCAAGCAAATCGGCCAGTTATCATTTTAGAATCTTTCGGGCTAATCGTCATAGGAGTGAACCCATCCCAGTTTAAATGGCCCAATGAGTTCACATCTCATGACAAGGTGCCCGACTAAATCCAAATGGTAACGTTCCGAACACAATCACAAAGTGGCCCATCAATCCCTTAGAAGCCTTTGGCCCAATAGTCATGAAATACGTTCTTGTCCCAGTTTAAATGGCCCAACAAGCCCATATCCCATGATAAATGGTCCAAATGGATCCAAACAACGATGTTCCCAAACACAAGCATAGAAGAAAGATGATGCAAACATGACATAATAATTTCTACAATAATGGCCCATCAACATTTCAGAATCTTTTGGCCTAATAGTCATAAGGTGTGAACTTGCCCCAGTTTAAATGGCCCAGCAAGCCCGCATTTCTGACAATAGTCCAACTGCATCCAAATGAGGATGGTCCACAAGCACATATTCAAGGAAATAATTGTTACTTTAGCCAACCCGGTCTATGGGTGGGTTAGCAAGAGTATAGACAAAGGCTCTCACCGGCGAAGGATGGCCCACAACTAGGTCTCCCCATTCAAGGGTTCGAGCAACCAAGTGAGCGCACCCCTTTTTATACACTAAGGTACGTGCCAATGAGCTATGGTGTGTGACAGACTGTCAAATGGATTTCCCGTTGTAGATCCCCCAGAGGGAAGGTGGAGCGAGGCTCACTTAAATACCCAAGCCTCTTAGGCTCTTATCGCTTGTTGTCAGGAATAAACAACGAGTCCTCCAAATTAGTCCATCACAATAGGCTACGAGTAGATGGCTATCTAGGTGCCTTCACAGCTTTTCCTTCTAGAAAGGTAGTGAATGAAGGAAGTCACCAAACCATTACCTAGCCTAAAAATGCCTTTGATTAAACCCTCACTTTATCCACTATAGACACGGTCAATTAAAACATAAATCCAAACATCACAAGTCAATATTTCGGGGCCGATTCTCTATCCCCAGTGGAGTCGCCAGACTGTGGGAACACAGAAATCTGGGGTGACGCATGCTGTCCTAGGCTCGCGGCCTAGGTGGGAGTACGGAGTAGCCCGCGGGGGACTAAACCGGAGAATAATGGAGTCGCCACCCGGTGTGAACCGGGAAAATGTGATTTAAGGCCGCACTCACCCCTCGCAAGGGAATACCTCAAACCGTTGGGTTCGGAATGGTCCCTTACTCATGCCACTTGTAATGAAAGGATTTACATAATAATTTAATCAGGCTTAAGTAACACTTATTCCTAAGATTATCATGCTTCTATATTCACGGGTACAAAATAACACTTATACATACATTTCACATATATCTCATATCTAAGAACACATACCTGAAAATACCTCAAAGTAACAATGAACATACAACTTCATTCAGCATATCATATTCATGAAAAACACAAGCATACATAATAACCACACAAGCATACATGTGAGCACTTTTCCAAGTGATACGTGGAATTGTATCCCAAGTACAGACCGCATTACCGTCCATTCGGAATCGGCTACAGAATTTATGTCTGGGTTTCCATCCGATATATCACAAGAAATAATACTCCAAAGTCATCATGGCATAGGGTTTCACATGCAAAAATGCAATGCCTACACTGATAGTATTAGAGCAGTTCATGGGCTGCCCTAATAGTGACAAATTCACTGTTTGGGCAGCCATCACCCGGTCGGCTCAAAAGTCACCTGATAACGCCGTTTTTTCATCGTTTTCGCATATTTCAACTCCGAAATAATTTCCGTCAATTGTTCCAACCAAAACACATCCAATACATTTATATGACATTATTTTCATCACCATATGAACAATATTTCCAGATTTGATCCAAAAGCAAAAATATCAATTTTTCATGCTTAAAACCAATTTTTCAACATTAATCTTAACACCAATCAAAATCACCACAAATGAACCACACAAAAATAATTCTAGGCATTTCAAGAGTGGTCATAACACTCTAGAATGGCAATATATCATCAAATGATTAAATTGAATAAATATTACAATAATATTATTCAAAACAACTTCACACATGCTTAACACTTCCAAATCCATCTTCCAACACCAAAAACCCCAATTTTATAGAAAAGAAGAAACCCTAAATCTCACTAGATCATCAAGAAATAAGAAACATATTTTTTAAGCTTAGGGATTATTAGAATTACCTTTAATCCTCTAATTCCTTAGCTTTTTCCTTGATTTTTCTTCCTTTTCTCCCTTGTATCATCAAGACAAATTTGAGAGAGTTTTTGAGGAAGCTATTCAGCCATGGTTCTATTAGAAGCAAAAAGAAAAAAAAATTCTTCTTTTAAAACCAAGTAGCCGACTTATTAAGGGAAAATTTATCATTTTTCAAATTTAATTTCATTAAATTAAAAGTAAACTTTATGTTAACAAATCATATTTGCACACCTAAAGTTTAATTAAAACATGACATATGTCACCAATAATAATTAAATATTTATCATAACAATTATGAAAAAATGATATTATTTAATTATTCAAATATTTAACATTTAAATATCTAAATAATTAATTAATATAATTATTATTATATATGTATTTTTATTTACATTAAATAACAAATACATATATTAATGTCATGTGTCAAAGTCTCATTTGATAATTAATTAATGTGTATCTAATCAAATTATGTATCAAATGCAAATATACAACAATTACGATTGACCAAAAATACCGTTATGCATGTGTTTTCGTTTAACCGATTAAACGATTCGAATTAACTTATTTAAACTGATGAAGTATTATGAATAATCTGTATTATTCATAATGCATTGCCCAAATGCTCAACGAGTACACTTCATATTGTTGGACTCTCTAAGTTTAGGTTTATCCGTCACAAAATCCAATTTCGTGTCTATAATTCACCCACTCATGAATTATGACGACCACAGATAATCTCTCTAAACTATGCAAGTCGAGATTATTGCATACGTATAACCCCTCTGTCACAGGCTATCCAGATTATACATGGGATTTAGATAAGAACGTCAAATCTGTATGGTATAATATAGTCAACTTTTCAAATTTACGATCTCTAAATAACACTCGGAACTAATTTACGAAGTTATACCACGGCCATGGATTTACTAGATTGCAAACACGTGTATGATGTCTATGCCCTGTATACAGGACTGGCAGATTCTATTTGATACGCACATGATATCATGAGCATCAGTCCACACCCAACGAATAGGCGGAAGTCTGATCTAAATAAATCGGTGATGTGATTGTCATCAAAGTGTAGAGGATAACTCATATATCCATTGTGGTATCTCAAGTCGAAGGACCACTATGCTCGCTCAACGCGAGAAGATTCCTATTGACGTTGGTGTACCATCTATTAGGAAATATTCAGTGAGTCGTTCAGTGTTTATCAAATAAACACCTACATGTCTTTACGAGTCTCCCGAGACTCAAAGTTCATTAGGATAAACCATCGAACCAAGTCACGATATACGACATGTACTAGTCTCAGCGGATTTTACTAACCGACCCGTGTTAGTAAATCTTGACCAGAAACTTTATTTAAGGATATACAACTTATAGTGACGCTTCCCAATGTCAATTACAAACTTTGTTGTAATTGTGCACTACGTTGTAAATCCTAAGGACTTTGTCTAATATACATGTATCACTAAATTAGATTTAGTTTCAATCTAATCATAATTAGATATGTAATCGTAATTAGATCAAATATGTATATAAAAGACAAGAGGTGCTACCATTAAATAAGTAATATTATGGAAAAAAAATTACTCGTATTTATGAATCAGACATAAATACAATCCAGATTGGCATTATGAGCACCAACCCTAACACTACTAACTGGAACCGTGAACTAACCTTCCGCCTCGGGTCCTTCCTTGTTAGGAATGTCAGATACCGGATCCTCTTCCCTTACTCCTCTCGAGATCATTACTTCTACCCCACCCGTTCACACAACTATCCATAGCTCGGGATCTGAGAGTCTCGGGGACTATGATACGACCCCAACCATCTCTAAAGAAGAGAATTAATCTTACCATCAACAGATACCCCGACTCGAGCCAAGTCATAATTACCTTGATTTCACAGACATGGATATGGACCAGGCTTATTCAAATACCGAGGTTGACCTGCATAATTTGAGGGAAAGATTTGCCATCGCTGATGACATCCAACTAGTCTTCCTGGGGTTGTTTGAGTACGTGAGTCGGCCCGAGGAGGATGCCATGGTATTGTGTACGACCTTATTCGATATAGGACTATGGCTGTGTTGGTTTCAATTAAGGTCCCAAGATCATAAACAAGTATGAAATAAGTGCGAATACAAATCAATGAAGTTGCGGAATACTCACATCGATCGGTTGAGCGACGCGGAAGTAACAAAATCTGATTTTGCCCACTGGTACATGCGGCAGTGAGCTGCTCACTGGTTCCACCATTTACGCCCATTTGGATCATCTTCGTCAAGCTCCGCGCTTTTTCGAACGATTCCCGGCTCATGGGTAGACTTCCCTATCACCTTCGCATGTCTCGTAAGTGTGCTAACACTTGTGATTTTGCCACAAAATCCCACTCTTGTTTCCCTTCACTGCTCGGTTTTGAGCAAAACCAGAAGAAGAAAAATGACAGTGAGCTACCGAGAGAGAGAGAGAAGAAATAAAAGAGAAGAGAGGTAATTGATTCATTTAAAATGGTAAATGATTTTCCATAAATCATATACATAATTTTTCCCTTCCAAAAGTCAAAGCCAATAAAGGCTCCAACCATTCCCATCACTCAATCACATCAATCACAAGTTGTCAAGTCACATCACTCAAAGTGACAAGTGATTTGACGCTTGATGCGACTAATGATTTGACGCTTGATTTGACTTGAGTGCCGCACTCGAATTCGAAATGCGAATGCGCTTACAAATAATCCCGGGCTCGGGTTCGCTAATTCCAAATTAACGAATTTTCTGTTGCGTCGTAATTAAATGATTACGCCTAGCGAAATCACTATTCACGTCGCTAACGAATTAATTCTAAATTAATTCATTCGCCCGAATTAAAATCCAATTTTAATTCCGCGTCGAAATCTAATTTCGTTTAATATATCAAATATATAAATTAATCGATTAATTCCAAATTAATCATTATCTCTCTTTAAATTGATATTTAATCCCAGATAAAATATCTCCGCTATTAATCCCAGATTAAATTTTCTCTCTCTTCTAATTAATCCCAGATTAATTTAGAGTGCGAGTCATACGTCATCGGTGAATCTTTGGGAAGCGACCCATGAGATCCCCGGATATGTTGGTAGTAAATTCGGTCGTCGGACTATCCGAACACATAAGTACCAAGTACTACGTTTATACCGATTTACAAGACAAGGTTGGCCTCTAGCAAAGCGACATGCCTACCCAATTCTCCGGAAATATCCTTACAGGAATAAAGGATCTATATCGGCGTAGTATACGTAGTATTGAGTATTTCTGTCCAGTATCAGATGATCACGTGCTAGGCCTAGGGCGTGGTTGTGATGTGTCTACCTCGTACGAAAACATGTCGGATGTCTGGTAAAGTCTCTATAATCGGATAAACATGACCTTGTCATTTTATCCCGATGACTGCAGTACTTAAGAGTACTAGTACCGTATCCTACGTGACTATCATCTCCATATGAGTGGAGTGACACTTCCGTCTTGACATCACACCCAACACACTACGATTCTCAATATACCCAGCATTGGCGTACATAGAACCTGTTAAAGCCCTGGACAACCGCAACCAAAGTATATTGATTGTCGCAAGTATTAGCGGTGCAAGTCTCAGGTTAAGACCAAATACATCTACCCTGATTTCGGACTTCTATAGACACATAGTCATACTACCAATGGAATTTCGAGGGGGTCTATCCATAGCGAATTTGTTTCCCGTACCATCGGTAAAACACAACCTCCTATTACACTTGCATGAGTATCCTATACCCAAATATATGATAACTATGATGTTGTGCCCTCACAACGCGCACAAGTGTAATACTAGTCTTTTACGTATTTATTGATGTCCAATCTCGATAATACTCTGACTAGGGATATTTAATGATTTATCCTTCGTGGACTGATACTGTCTCATATCATTCTCAATCCAGGAACAAATCATAGGGACCTCTCATCATTTAAATCTAGGTGATCTAATCACAAATGATAAAAGTACAATCTCCTTTGTCACATAGTTATTTTATACAACAACACCATAATCTGTACAAATAGTGACGCTATAGGTCATAATTGTCCAACAATCTCCCACTTGGCCTATAACCAGTCACTCGAGTGTCTTACACCCGAACTATGTACGGTTGGCTCAAACTGCTGAGAAAAGGCTTTCGTCAGCGGATTTGCATGATTATCATCTGATGCGATTTTTTCGATCATCACATCGCCACGATGTATGATCCGAACGAATCAGATGAATATCGAAGTATGTATGGATCGTTGATGAGACCATTAATTCTTTAGCCTGTGCTCAAGCCTAGCTCAGCTCCTAACAGAATTATATCCAATCTAATTAGATTTGTTATCGACCCAAATGGCTTCCATTGCCACCTCAGCTGCAGCAATAACCCGTATTTGTTGTTTATTCGATAACAATATCTTGTTTGGAAGATATCCAGCTCACTGTTTCGTTATTCAAACTTTGTAGTACCGTTTGCGACTTGTAGTCGTTTAATCGGTTTAGGAAACTTGCTGCAGTGATCCCAGTCACTTCAAGTTCTCATTCTCCATAGATTAAGACAGCATCCTTAGTTCTCTAAGATACTAACGGATGTTCTTAACATCAATCCAGTGACTATCACTTGGATTGGCCTGTTTTTGAATCCATATGCTCAAAGCGTATGAGACACCAGGTCGCGTACATTTTTCAATGTACGATTTCTCGGAGAGTAGTTTTATCGAAAGCCAAGCTTTCACCGATTGTTTTTATAGGAATATCATTTCCATGAAATGACACATATTATCATTATTTATAGGACAACCACTGTCAGTGCGCTCCCACTAACCCTCTTATATACACAAGAATCATTTCGTTTTGAATTAAATCATATTCCATTATGATTACATCAAAACGATAATTCTAAGAACTTATGCTTGCTTCAATCCAAACATGGATCGAATAACCCGCAAACCTTGTTTGCTAGTTATGGTACGACAAAACCGACATGATGTTGTAAAGTAACATCCTCCAAAAGGTTTCCTTTTCAGGAAAGCGATTTTCTCATTCAACTGTCATATTTCATAAATGAAACACGCAGTTTTAGCAAGCATTCTCCAAATGGATTTACCATGGCAACAGGTAAAATGTTGAATCGTAATCAACACAATGTTGATAACGATACCTTTCCGCTAAAAGCCTAGCTTTATACGTTGGTATGTTGCCTTCCATGTACGTCTTCCTTGAAGACTTATATTGTACCAGTAAGCACAATGCCTTGCGGTACATCAACTAGTGTCTAAACTAAGTTGATATACATGGAATCCATTTCGGACTTATGACACTTTTTCATAATAGGGAGTCGATACCTGGTATCACTTCCTCATACGTAGTCAGTTGGTATATCTCAATAAGATAGACATCTTTATGAGGTGAGATCAGAAACCCATACCCCAAGTTGTTTTCTGACTCTCTCCGACTCATGTGGTTCTTGTGTATTCGAAGATTATTGGAATAGTTTCATCCTTGATGAACTATTTATGTTCCATTAAGGAATAGGTGCCTTGAATAGTGTTACTCCGATTTTCAACGAGTTTTACTATCCTCCCACTTACCACTGCATATCGGTATTCCTCTTAGGAAAACCGCATGGTGAGCAACAATTGCATTATTCTCTCGTGAGTTTGTATAAGTACTATACTTTGGTATCCCTATGATAACCTACAATTGGCACTTATCCAATTTGGGTTCTAGTTTGGTATCATCTAAACATATGCATAGCATTCCCAAATTATCAGGAATGAGAAACCCGGTTTCTTTCCTGTTCATATCTAATATGAAATCTGTCAAACAGATTATTATGGAACCTTATTCAAAATAAGTTCTGCACTATTTATGTGTATTCGTTGAAGGAAATGGTAGCTCAGAGCGACTCATGATTAACCTTATCATGTCCAACAAAATTCGGTTACTCGGTTCGGACACACCGTCAATCTGACGTGTTCCGGGAGGAGTCCTCATTTGAAAGAATACTTTACTCTTTCAAGTATAATAGAAACTTATTGCTTAATTATTTTCCATTACGGTTTTACCGTGACGGTATAATACTATAGCCGATCTATTTGTCTATTTCATGTCGAAACTGTAAAAGTTTCCGATTTGTGTTTCAATAGAAACACATAACCATAACGTGATGCCACATCCGTATAGGTCACGAAATATTCATGTCCACCTCTAGCCTAGCTAGATATGGGCCCACTTGTTTCACTATGAAATAGGGCTAACAGATCGATGACATTTGCACTTTTACCATGTAAATAGTGTTATAGGCACATTGCCCAATAAACTAGATTCGTAGACTTTATTTGAATAGAATCAAATCAGTCCGAGTACCCACTCTTCGAAAGTGTGGATATACGAGTCTTATTTGATTGTGTCCCAGACAACAATGCCACAATTAGTTTCTTCTGATCAAATCAGTTTGAGCTATTTTTTGTCATGTTATACGTTTGAGATTTATTTATATTCAAAATATAAAATCTGTTATTCACATATAATGTGTTTATCTCAATATCATCTTTATATAATGAAAACACTTTAGTGTTCTAGAATATAAAGGTTCACCCGCAGCGGTTAACACTGATATAGAAATGTATCTAGTCAAACTAGTTACATTATAACAGTTTCCAAATTTAGGTACACACCCGAAGGGTAGTTCCTAAATTAGGTATCTACGGTTAAAACAGCGACTTTCGTCCCATTTCCAATTCACGGATTAATCTCAACTGAAGTCAGTATCCTGCTCATAGCAGATTCTGAACACCAGTATATATTTATGTACACACTAAGTATTTAAAATCCAATTTTAATACTAGTAGTAAACATAATGTTGACAAACATATTTGAAGTCAGAGCCTTGCTCGTTCTTCAATTCCTTCATTACTGCTTTGTCCAAACGGCAGTCACGCTTCCGCGATCCCGTTTGCCACAATTTAGGCAGACATTTTGGGATATGTCTTTTATCTTCCTAGAAGATTATAATGATTTTGCCTTTGCCCTTTTCATATTCCAGAAGCCTTTGGCCAAGCCTTGGCCTTATAGAATATCAAAGTAAGGTGCGCCTTGCGCTACTTGCTTAATTGCAAACTTTGACTTTATCTCATTGAGATTAGTCATTAACTCTCCAAGAGTTATTTATTGTAATTTAGTACTTCTAAAATCTAAAGATAGATTTATGAAGATCCTTTAATTTCTTTATCATACTTTAAGGATCTAATCCTTAGTTCTGATTCAGAAATTAAGGAGTCTACTGCGACAAGCTTAATGGATTAAGCACTTAAGTTATCATTACATAAATCTTAGAAAGATCATGCTCTACTATTTTCTTAACTCCGGGCTTAGGCTTAATATGTTATTTTATCCAATAAAGTAACTTATTATTTTTCCAGGACCATCCTGAAATTTATTCCCAATTTGAAAATTAAACCATTTAAACACATTTTCCCTAGGATTATGTTTTAAATGTCAATCTTTTATTTGTTTCTTGATTCTAATAGTCCAACTATTTAATCAACAATTTAGGTACTATTTATTATAATGATTACAATAGTCCAACTATTTAATCAACTATAATTTAATAGATTAAAATCATTATATTGATTACTATAATCCAATTATAAAATCAAATATAAATGAATAGTTTGAATATAGTCCAACTATTTATTAAAAACAACGTTTAAATATTAGTCCAATTAACATTTAATTTATTTGACGAATGATATTTGAATGAGCGCGTATGGCAAGTAATTAAACGAATATTGCTAAATTCAATTCTTGCCTCCCACTATTTTTCGGCGAGCCTCTAACCCTTTATCGAGTACTTGGGAAACCGTGTTTCCTAGTGGGCTAGGATCCATTAAATATCACACAATCTTGACTTTGGCCAAAAAATTGTATGATAATTAACTAGGTAGATCTCTAAGATCGATTGGATCCAATCCAATTCCTATATCCGGTAGGGGAACATCCAAGTCCGAAGCATATATCTTATATATGCCAATACATCCAATGTATTACCTAACCTTTTTCCTCTGAATCAACTAAGCATTGGCTTTGGCACAACAAACTTAGTGATCCCAGTTAAGCGCGACCCATTGACCATGGAAAGCTTCGTAATCAATGTCGATGGACAAGAAGTGGTCTTGACTTTGGCCAACAAACCACAACTTGGACAAGACATCAATATGTAACAAAACTCTCGTGATTCAAAAACATCTTCGATGGACAAAGTCCTTGACTTTGGCCAACAAGCCAATGCCAGTGTCGGATCTTGAGTGAGAATCACTCAATGGAAGGAAAAACGCTTAATATTTTGCGAGCGTTTTTCGAGTGCAAATTGGCAACCAATTTATTATCTTTGTTAATGGTCTCATCATCATACACCCTTAAACATGCATTCTAAACACATAATAAAGCGTGTATGAATAAATAATAATGATATGCGGATGGATACTTTACACATTGATCCTAGATCAAATCTCTCCCTTTCTCTCTCCCGCTAGCACATGTATTACTTCTACCCGTTACACTAAACTTCTAAAGAAACCTCATTTACATTGAGGGGAATAGGTGAGAAGAGAATACAAAGAATAAGGAGGTATAAGGCTGGACACGCAGGTCCAATTAATAAATCAAATTTATTACAACAATTTCTAAAATTGTCCCACCCATCTAATATCCATCCGATATACATTATTCATGCATCGCAACCATGTAATCACACAAGCATGTTGTCAATCAATCTAATCAAGTTAATTAATCTGATAATTAGTGACCATCCAATGTTCAAACAACGATTTGATTTTGCTCGAGTCAAGCTCGTTTTGCGAATAAGTACTCAAAGTACGAATTCTCGAATTAAATTAAACTACAAAATTAAATCCAATTTAATATGCATTCAATTCTAATTCGCTATTTAATTCCAAATTAAATACTACACTTTAATTAACGAACCTTTACGACTTAAATTCCAAATTTAATCGTTACGGGTCTCAAAGCCCGATTAACGTCCAACGTCAATTTAATTAAAGTCCAATGGGTTTTTAATTAATTTCTTAAGGCGTTGACTTTTGGTCAACTCGGGTCAAACCGAATAACCAAAATCCAATCCGGAAGTTACCCCATAAGCCCAGAAATCAATTTTGGCCCATTTGGCCCAATTAAACTTTAAAGGTCCATTAAGTCGCATTTGGGCTTTATGGATGCGGTTTTGGGCCCAATTGAATCCAATCCATTTGGCCTAAACCTAACTTGGTACAACCAAGCCCAATAAGCCCAATAACAACTTTAAAATCCCAATTTACAAAATAGGCCCAATTTAATTAAATTACAAAATCCAATTTCACATTTAATTAAACTAAAGTGTATAGCATTATTAATTACCCAAATCAATATTTCCAAAACACCAAATTTGTACAATTAATCATGCTCATTAATATTAAATCATGTCCAACACAATTTAATTAAAATCAAACCCAATCATGCTTCAAAGTCTCGGCTTTTATAAGGAATTTTAAATCGATTTCGATTTCAATCCAATTGAATCCACAATCAATATTAAATCAACATTCCTGATTGATTCAAGTCATCCAATGATCAAAAATCAAAAAATCACCAAGACAAATAAGGGCACTTGTATTCGGCCAAGCCCAAATATTTGGGGAAAAATGTTCCAAACATTATTTCATCAAATTGATCCAATCAATCATCAATTAAACATGTATTAAGCATACTCAAACATCCAATGTATTCAAATCATGCTCAAATACAAATTACCCAAATTTTAAGCCCTAAACTTTTTCATGCTTTAACCTTGCTCTAGATGCCATTGTTGGTTTCTATTAAGGTCCAAAGATCATAAACAAGCATGAAATAAGTGCGAATACTGGTACATGTGGCAGTGAGCTGCTCACTGGTTCCACCATTTGCGCCCATTTGGATCATCTTCTTCAAGCTCCGAGCTTCGTCGAACGATTCCCGGCTCATGGGTAGACTTCCCTATCACCTTTGCATGTCTCGTAAGTGTGCTAGCACTTGTGATTTTGCCACAAAATCCCACTCTTGCTTCCATTCACTGCTCGGTTTTGAGCAAAACCAGAAGAAGAAAAATGGCAGTGAGCTGCCGAGAGAGAGAGAAAAGAAATCAAAGAGAGAGATAGGTAATTGATTCATTTAAAATGGTAAATGATTTTCCATAAATCATATACACAATTTTTCCCTCCAAAAGTCAAAGCCAATAAAGGCTCCAACCACTCCCATCACTCAATCACATCAATCACAAGTTGTCAAGTCACATCACTCAAAGTGACAAGTGATTTGACGCTTGATGCGACTAATGATTTGACGCTTGATTTGACTTGAGTGCCGCACTCGAATTCGAAATGCGAATGCGCTCGCAAATAATCCCGGGCTCGGGTTCGCTAATTCCAAATTAACGAATTTTCCGTTGCGTCGTAATTAAATGATTACGCCTAGCGAAATCACTATTCACGTCGCTAACGAATTAATTCTAAATTAATTCGTTCGCCCGAATTAAAATCCAATTTTAATTCCGCGTCGAAATCTAATTTCGTTTAATATATCAAATATATTAATTAATCGATTAATTCCAAATTAATCGTTATCTCTCTTTAAATTGATATTTTATCCCAGATAAAATATCTCCGCTATTAATCCCAGATTAATTTTTCTCTCTCTTCTAATTAATCCCAGATTAATTTAGAGTGCGAGTCATACGTCATCGGTGAATCTTTGGGAAGTTACCCATGAGATCCCCGAATATATTGGCAGTAAATTCGGTCGTCGGACTATCCGGACACGTAAGTACCAAGTACTACGTTCATACCGATTTACAAGACAAGGTTGGCCTCTAGCAAAGCGCCATGCCTACCCAATTCTCCGGAAATATCCTTACAGGAATAAATGATCTATATCAGGCGTAGTATACGTGATATTGCGTATTTCTGTCCAGTATCAGATGATCACGTGCTAGGCCTGGGGCTGGAATTGTGTCTGCCTCATACAAAGCTCATGTCGGATGTCTGGTAACTAGTCTCTATAATCGGATAAACATGACCTTGTCATTTTATCCCGATGACTGCAGTACTTAAGAGTACTAGTACCGTATCCTACGTGACCATCATCTCCATATGACTGGAGTGACACTTCCGTCTTGACATCACACCCAACACGCTACGATTCTCAATATACCCAGCATTGGCGTACACAAAACCTGTTAAAGCCCTGGACGACCGCAACCAAAGTATATTGATTGTCGCAAGTATTAGCGGTACAATTTTCAGGTTAAGACCAAATACACCTACCCTGATTTCGGACTTCCATAGACACATAGTCATACTACCAATGGAATTCCGATGGGGTCTATCTAGAGCGAAGCTGTTTCCCGTACTATCGGTAAAACACAACCTCCTATTACACTTGCATGAGTATCCTATACCCAAATATATGAGAACTATGTCGTTGTGCCCTCACAACGCGCACAAGTGTAATACTAGTCTTTTACGTATTTATCGATGTCCAATCTCGATAATACTCTGACTAGGGATATTTAATGATTTATCCTTCGTGGACTGATACTGTCTCATATCATTCTCAATCCAGGAACAAATCATAGGGACCTCTCATCATTTATACATCTAGGTGATCTAATCAAAAATGATAAGAGTGCAATCTCCTTTGTCACATAGTTAATTTGTACAACAACACCATGATCTGTACAAATAGTGACGCTATGGGTCATAATTGTCCAACAGGCTGGTCATACAAGACTATTTCACAAAGATGATGTCCTTCATGCACTTAGCCTCGTGCCTGCTAAACAGTTGGAGGATCTTGGCAGGGCTATAAGTAATTTGGAAACGAGCCGGGCTGGGGGAGCCATCCTCTCATGAATTGAAGATGTTGTACCGATTAAATGCCAACCCCAAAGAATACAAGGGTTGGTTTTATCTTTTTGCTCATGCCGGGATCTCCCAACTCATCACCAATCTTCCGACCACCAATAAAAATTTCAAGGATAAGTGGTTTTATGCCTTAGGCCCCTGGGAGCAGTAACGATTGGTTGAGGGTGAGATTTTCATTCTGTTAGTGTCTCTAAGACTTGCCCAAGGATCCTAAACATGATTCTAGTGTGAACTAATCAAGAAAGTTGCGGAAGACTTACATTGATTTGGATGAGAAGTTCAAAACTTTTCTTTGAAGATGGAAGCTCCAAGCCTTTAAAATGAATTCCAAACTCAAGGGTGAGTTTCCCTATCACTTTTCTTTAACTCTCAAAGTGCTAGCAATGGTGATTTTTGAAGCAAAAATCTATTTGGGAGAGAAGAAGGTCACGACTTTTTGAAGAAAGAGAGAGGGGAAATTGTTTCTAAAACTTGTTTTCCAAAAACATAACTTGGTGTGTTGAAAAAGAATGCATTAAATGCATCCAACTACCTCCATCACATGTCAAAATGTTGATGTAAGTAAAGTGGGTCACACCACTTTAAATTCAAAATTTAGTTGGCTTACACAACACACTTTGGGCCCGAGTTCATTTAATCCGATTAAACGAATTTCCGTCGCGATGTAATTAAATCCAATATAATTAAATAATAATGTCTAGCAAAATTATTACGAAAGTCGCTTACGAATTAATTCAAAATTAATTCGTTCGCACGAATTAAAATCCAATTTTAATTCCGTATTGAAATCCAATTTCAATTAATATATCTGATATATTATTTTAGGCCAATTAAATAAATTAAATAGTAAAATCCAATTTAACTATTAAATTTACTTTCCCGATTAATTCCAAATTAATCACGTTCTCTCTTCTAGACGAATTTAATCCCAGATAAATTCTTGACGCAATTAATCCCAGATTAATTTTCTGTCTCATAATTAATCACAGATTAATTCTTGTCGTAATTAATCCTAGATTAATTTTCACTCTCATAATTAATCTCAGATTAATTCTATTCGAGTCAAATATCATCGGTGAATCTTTGGGAAGCGACCCAAGAGATCCCTGGATATGTTGGCAGTAAATACGGTTATCGGACTATCCGAACACGTGCGTACCTAATACCACGTTCTTACCGATTTACAAGACATGGTTGGCTTCTAGCAAAGCACCGTGCCTACCCAATTCTCCAGAAATATTCAACGAGGAATATATAATCTGTATAAGGCGTAGTATACAATATATTGCGTATTATGATCCAGTATCAGATGTCACATGTTAGGCTTAGGGCTAGAATTATGTCTGCCCCGTACGAAGCATATATCGGATCACTAGCAACTAGTCTCTGTAATCGGATAATCATGACCTAGTCATACTATCCCGATAACTGCATCATTTAAGAGTACTAGTTCTCTTTCCTTGCATGATCATCATCTCCATATGACTGAAGTGATACTTCTATCTTGACATCACACCTAATACACTACGATTCTCAGTAAACCCAGAAGAGGCGTACACATAACCTGTTAAAGCTCTGGACGATCAAAACCAAAGTACACTGATTGTCGCAAGTATTAGCGATGAAAGTCTCAGGTTAAGACCACATACACCTACCCTGATTCGGATTCCCATAGACACATAGTCATACTACCAATGAGATTCCGAGGGGTCTATCCAGAGTGAAGCCGTTCCCGGTCCAACGACTAACAGAACCTCCTATCACACTTGCATAATTATCCAATACTTGAATATATGAGAACTATGTCGTTAAGCTTCCATAACGCGCACAAGTGTAGTACTAGTTTATTCCATATTATCGATGTTCAGTCTCGATAATACTATGACTAGAGATATTTAATGATCAAACCTTTCATGGATTAATATTGTCTCATATCTTATTAATCCGGTACTAATCATATGGACTTTTATCATTTATATATCCAAGTAATCCAATTACAAAATGATAAAAGAGCAATTCACTTTGTCACATAGTTAATTTGTACAAAGAACACCATGTCTTTTACAAATAGTGATACTATGGGTCATAATTGTCCAACACGTTCTTCCCAACGTCTTCTCGGACGGAGGTAACAACCCGACCTCCTAGTTCTTTTTTATTGACTTCAACAAATTCACTAACTTCTGAAACCCTTGCAGCTTGTTGGGGGGATCTCCTCAAATTTTACCATGAAATCCGAGCCAGGGTAAGGAAGGCCGCTGAATTCGAAGGTCATTATTTGATGCCTTAATCTCCACCACCCCAGTCAAGGCAGGCTGGTAGGTTCTAGCTGACCCACCAACTCATTGTTTGATGCCTTAATCTTTTTTCCTTCTTGCTTTTACCCTTCTCATGTTCTAACTGTCTCTTTCTTCGAAAGAATGTCAAGTTTGAAAACACTTAAGCAACACATCGAAGAACTGCTACGGCCCTCACGGGGTGGGTCTAGCAGTGTCTGATCCCCCATGTCTACCCCAGTTCCGTCAGAGGCTAGGCGGAAGTCTACGTACTCAGTTGTCGCGCCATCTGGGTCATCCAGGGCCTCGCATACCACCATTACCTCGGTCCCTACAGCCCAAACATCCACAGCTCCCTCCCGACCATCCAAAAAATGTCACCACTTGGTCTAGAGCGACGAGCCCGTGGTAGCTCCGAGCAAAAGAACAAAAGTCCAAAAGGACAAAGCCTTAACAGCTTCTCCTCAGTCTGGGGAGGGCACCTCATTACTCGGGATCGAAAACTTCTCCGAGAGTATGAGGGATAAAGTGGCCCACCTCCTCCCAGTATTCAACTGCATGGCCGAGATCGTGGCCCTAGAACGGGCCCAAAATTGCGAGGATCTTTCGCTTGAGGATATCATCAGTAGGACTTATCAGCTCCACGCGGAGGTAACCGAGCTTCTATTTCATAACTGGTTTTCTTTTTTACTTAACCATTTTAAACTCATTTCTCATCGCTTCAGTTGGGCTACATTCTAGCCACAAACAATGACCTACTGACAAGCCTTCTATCTGAGGGGGGTCAGGTGCAAAGGCTTCAGAGTCGCTTGACCGGGCAGGAGCAAAAGTTATTCAAACGACTGAAGATGGCCCAATGAGAGAACCAGAGCCTCAAACGAGCCGAGGTCGAGGAAAAATCTGAAGCAGACTCTCTTTGTAGGGCTTCAGTAATCACCAAGAAAGAGAGGGATGATGTCAGGGCCAAGTTGACCAAAAAAGCTGATGAAATTAAGTCCCTATCATGGCGGGTCACCTCGGCCGAGGCTAAAGTTGGAGAGAAATCAGATCAGCTTGAGAAGGCCATGGAAGACATGAGGAGGATGGAGGACGAGGAGCTTGGCCGTTTGGAGGCTGCTAAAGCGGAGGCTAGGACTGAAAGTTTGGAAGAGTGTGTGGAAATATTTGAGATGCTCCAACCCGACATAGACATGGGGAAGGTACACACCCTCGTAAGGTTGTGCAAGGGGGAAATAACCCAAGAAGAGGCCTTAGGCCAAATGTTTTAAAACCCGAGGCCATACAAGATCTTAAGCCGATGTCCACAGTGCCTCCTGTTCCAGAAGACCTCAGCCCTTCTCAACCTACGGTGCTAATTAAAGAAGCTCATAACCCCTTCTCCAATGTCGCTGAAGTTGATGTGCTTGCCCCTGCCGCTGAGCACGATGCCCCAATTACTGCTGCTGTCGAGCTCGCTGCCCCCGCTGTTGAGCCTGATGGCCCTGCTGCCTTTTAACAGTTTTTTTCTTTTTCTTTCTTTTGCTGTACTTTTAGTATGGGTGACCCCGATGGGGGCCTTTATAAAACACTTATAATTTAACAAATGAATGCAGCCATTGCATTTATTTTTCTTTTCATTATTACATGCACATCCAACAAACCCCGATGTCTGATCACTTTCTTCAACACTTAGACAATTTCACCAAAGTTAACACATTTATTCCCCTAAGGGATCACGCCGCTTAAAAAACTCTAAGACCCGAGCCCCACGTGAGTTCCTTCCAGGAGCACTTAGAAAATTCAACAGTTCTTCAAGATTGGCGGCCTTTGCCTGACCTTCTCCCTCGCCTTGGCGAATACATCCAGCCCCGATCTAGCATGCCAACCCGACCATAAGGGGAATGTCCCCCGTTGTGCTACTCAACACTTGACCATGGTGGAGAAACTCTGACCTCATACCAACAAACATAACAATACCTCGGTGGGACATAACCCGACCCCGATCTACAATAAACACTTGGCCACAAGGGGATGCTCCCTCCTTGTGCCACTCAACACTTTGCCATGAGGGAGAAACTCCGACCCCATACCAAAAAACATAATAAAGCCTCAGTGGGACATAACCCGACCCCGAGACACAATAAATACTTGGCCACAACTGAATGCTATCTCCTTATGTCACTTAGCACTTGGCCATTAGAGAGAAACTCTGATCCCATAACAACAAACATAACAAGGCATCGGTGGGACATAACCCTACCCCGAGCAACAATAAACACTTGGCCACAAAGGGATGCTCCCTCCTTGTGCGACTCAACACTTGGCTATGAGGGAGAAACTCTAACCCCATGCCAATAAACGTAACAAGGCCTTAGTGAGACATAACTTGACCCCGAGCCACAATAAGCACTTGGCCAAAAAGAGGATGCTCCTTCATTGTGCCTGTAGGCACTGCATTTTTACACATAAGTCCCTATGATGAGTCTCATTTTGGAGACACTACCTTTTAAGTCACGGAGGTCACGGGAAACGGACATCGGAAGGGGAAATTCAGAATAAACAAGGTTCACTGTTTTTGTTAGTGCTGCGTTCGTGTTTACGTTCGAACGTCAAACAGATTGCGGGCGTTCGTGCCGCGTTCGAGGAAGCGTTCGAACGGTGTCGGTAATTCTGGTTTTGCTGCTAGCCTCACATCCAGCCCAATTAGCCCCCCAAAGCCCATAAAACACATCCCATTTAAATAAATAAATATTAATTAAAACATTAACTAAATAAGATAATAATTAATTTAATTAAAATAATAATAAAACATATACCAAACATAAAATAAACATAAAATAAACAATTACCAACTTAAACTAAAATCATGCCTAAATTAAACAAATCACATACTAAATCAAAATATAATCATACCAAGTTAAAATCAATCAACCAATATATTATTCCTAACTTAAAATATTGTATTCCTAAACCAAGCCAATCAAATATTCAACCTTCCCTATCTAGCCAAGATTTGTCCCCCCCCTCAATCTTTGACTTCCCTTAACCAAACCAAATCAAATCCCTTGCTTTCCTTGTCCAACACCAAATCAAATCCCTCTTTAATTATCCAAATCCCTTTCCTTGTCAAGCCCAACCCTTTGCCTATAAAAAGAACCCTTCACCAACCTTCTCAACCCTAGTCCCTAGTCCCTAGCTCATACACAACACACAAGAAAATTACAGGAAGAACACACCCAAAAACAGTAAGCAAAAGATAAAGAGGAAACGGCAGCGAAACCACAAGGAAACAATAGCAAAAGACGGAGAACGACGACTCAAAACAGTAAGACAACGAACGAGAACAGTGAACCAGTGAATCGGGAGAGTTGCGGAGCATCCACCCTTCCGACGATCGTGTACCGTACATCCGAGAGGTGATTTAAAAGGTTAGACCTGAGGGTACCTTTTCATTAGTTTATATTCGTTTATTTTTATTATTATTGAATTCTATTCGCATGAGAGTCGTTTATGGATGCATGTTGTGGCTTGAATGAAATGGAAGAGTGTCGTCTCTTGTGGTATATAGGATGGAAACCCAGACGTAAATTCCGTAGCCGAATCCGAATGGACGGTAGTGCGGTCTGTACTTGGGATACAACTCCACGTACCACTTGAGTAAACGGCATCTTCTCTTGTTTTGTGTTGCTTTTATTTATTTATTTTTCGTCACTTAAATTCTGCATGTTGCTTATTTATGCATGACTCAATCGAGCGCATGGGCTTAGTAAGTGGAATGAAAGATCCCCTATGGGGAGGGGTTAAAGCCCTTTACCACGATGCTTTGCCGCGCCGGTTGATGTGTGTCGGTTGGATGCAAGACACGTTCAATCGGACATACTTAGAATAATATGATTGTCTTTATGTTTGTATGCATGATGTGATGTGACGCGCATGGGCTTAGTATGTTGGTCTAAAGGTCCACTCTTTGAGAGATCAATAGCCCCAAAAGGCCACCTTTACGGCAGTACTTCGCCGCGCCCCCTTTATTTTGTTGTTTATGTATTGCATCCCATTTCATGCATCAGGTCTGTTCCCGTTCGAACGCGTTTACGAACGCAACTCGAACGAGCAAGCATTTTTGCCTTATCATGCATCAGGTCTCATTTCCTTTCGAACGCGTTCACGAACGCCATGCGAACGTGAGCATTCTGTTTCATTTCCGTTCGAACGTGTTATCAAACGCCATACGAACGCGAGCATTATGTTTCATTTCCGTTCGAACGCGTTATCAAATGCCATACGAACGCGAACCTTCTGTTTACCGTTCGAACGCGTTTACGAACGCTACACGAACGCGCACACACTGAACTGAGTCTGTCTCATCATATTCATGCATAATTGCCTCTTGGTTGATCTTTCTTGTGTTATATAGCCAACCGTATTATTTGTATTCCTGCATTTATCCATTCTATGTGTTCTTGGGATTGTATTCAAGCATGATTTGGCTGTTAGCATGTTATTTGGTTAATAGGTTCATGAGATAGTACTCAAGCATGATTATGTTGTTTTTAGTTTTCCATATCATAGGATTGAAATATGTTCATGAGATTCCATGTGATGTTGCATGTTGTGATGAACTTGTTGATGTATGCATATGAATTTAGAAGCATGATATTTTTGGAAATAAATGTTATTTAAGCCTGGTTAAATTATTACATAAATCCTTTTATTACAAGTGACATAAGTAAGGGACCATTCCGAACCCAACGGTTTGAGGTCTTCCCTTGCGAGGGGTGAGTGCGGCCTTAAATCTTTGTCCCGGTTCACACCGGGTGGTGACTCCATTACTCTCCGGTTTAGTCCCCCGTGGCTACCCCGTACTCCCAACTAGGCCGCGAGCCTAGGAACAGCATGCGTCGCCCCAGATTTTCTGTGTTCCCACAGTGCCACTCAACACTTGGACATGAGGGAGAAACTCCGACCCTATACCAACAAACATAACAAGGCCTATGTGGGACATAACCCGACCCCGAGCCACAATAAACACTTCTTTATAAAGGGATGCTCTCTCATTGTGCCACTCAACACTTGGCCATGAGGAAGAAACTCTGATCCCATGCCAACAAACATAACAAGGCCTCGGCATAACGAATGCAGCCCCGAGCCATCAATTTACACTATGGCCTCGACAGAACGAATGCAACCCAAGCCATCAATTTACACTATAACATCGGCGGAACGAATGCAGCCCCGTGCCAACAATTTTCTCTCCATGACTTAACCACGATGGAAGATTTTCAAACTCCTGAAATCACCATGGATAATGGAAATGACGTCCCATTTCAAGTCATCCACCAAAAAATAAAACCAGGATAAAAAAAAGACTAATCAAAACGAGGGTGATAGATCACCTACCCCTTGCAGACCCAAAAGAATTAACAATCGAGCCTGAGACAGCGTCCTGCCCCATGCTACCCAAAATAATAATTTCGAACCTTACAATTTAACGTCTCGGAGAACCTAGCTATGGATCGAGGAGGCGACCAATGCCATGAGATTTTTCCCATGCTAGGTAGGTCTGAGTTTGCAAAGGCCACGGAAACCCTCAGGCCTTCCTTATGCTATGCTCCTACGAATCCGAAATAGAATGGCCAACGCCACATGGGCATTCTCCCTCTCTGTGCTAGGCATATCCCGAGGCTAAAAATGTCACAGAGGCTCTCCAACCTTCCCGTTCTATGTACCTCTCGAGGCTACAAATTCCACAGAGGCCTGTGGGCCTTCCCCATGCTATATACCTCCAATACTAGGCGGCATACGCCACAGAGGCCTGTGGGCCTTCCCCATGCTATGAAAACCAAGAGGTACCGTAGTACCGAAATCATTAGCCATTCATACTTGCTATGATTACCTTGAGGCACCAAACGCCACACTGACTCGTTCGCCGAGCGTATTATAGATACCCGAGGCACCAAACGCCATATAGGCCTTCATACCGCGATCATTCCTCAAAGATACAAGTCATTAGATGTTGACGTTCCAGCCCGGGGGTTTGATAATGACACCAGAGACTGGCGTGCCGCGGGGGTGCATGCTTTTCCCACATGTCTTGCATCCCTTAATGTATTCCAATCATGAGTATTTTCACAAGAATATTAAACATGTCTTTTCCATTCAAATAATAGACAAACATAGATGAACAAGATTCTATTTGAGAAAGAGAAAGTTTTATTCATATTTAGAGGATCTACTGCCCATCTTACAACTCTTTGAGGGTCATTCTAAGAGAGACTCTTATTGAAAATATCTTCCTTAATATCTTTGAACAATTCTTAATAATATCATTCTGAACCGAGCTTTTTGGAGAAACTGGGGACTGACAGGTTGAACAACGACCATAATTTCTCTAGGAGGAACTTGTTCGGCATCAGCCCTAAATATGGACAGAGACCCGTCAACTTCCAACTCCTGACATTGTATTTCATTCAACAACTCAACCCTAGGTGTCCCTCCCTTTATATAATAACGGGCCCGGAAAGCTGCTAAATGACTATAATAAGCATGAGCCATTTTGGAAACCGATCGAGTACACCTAGCATATTGGCTCTCCCATTACTTCCTGAAGACTCTCGCTATCGAGGCTGTTCGACCTTCATAGCCGCTTGGTCTATGCACCCATTCAAGTAACCGTTCCTTACCAAGTCCTCCACCTGCTCCTACAGGTCCTTACATCTTTTTGTGGTGTGTCCCTTCATATTATAGTGCACACAATAAGCCATATTGTCTCTCTTTCCAGTGGGAAACCTCCTCAGATCGGGCTCAGTCAATAGACATTTATCCTAGATTTCCCAAACTATCTAGGCCAGAGGTCTGTTCAGGGGTGTGTATAATGTTCCTCTAGCGACATGGTTGACCAGAACAAGCGACCTTCTCTCTTGCGTTGGATTATTCTAAGGTATCGGCCTGAACTCCTTCTGCCTTGGGACCAGTCTCCTCAAGTCTCTGCCCAAATCTCTCTGGTTTTCCTGATGAGGTTCTCTTGGTTTCTGAACAATCCCCTATCAGACGATCTTCTCATCTCCCTCCATCAACACAAACTTTCTTGTCTGCTCCAAAATCACGACATAGTCCGGTATCTCCTGGATCCTCATGTGAGACCTTAACCTCCCGACCTTGAGGGCCCATTTGAAACTTTCCAACGCCTCCGGAAACTCATAAGCCTCGACCTCTAATACCAGGCCATGGTACCGATCGACAAAGTTTTTCAAAGACTCATCATCTCCCTATTTTATCAACCTCAACGACCCCACCATCTTCCTTGGTATGCAAGCCCCATTGAAGTGCCGCACAAAGGATTTCCTTAACTGCGCAAAGCTACTTATACTTTCCGGGGTCAAGTTGTTGAACCAAAAGCTGGCTAACCAGCCCAAGGTTAAAGGGAACACCTCACTCTATGGGTACTCATCTTTCCATTTTTGTTGTCTCATTCTGCTCCGGTGATTCTTTTTCCTCTCACTATCTCCTCTTGCCTTTGGCTGGGGCCCGCTTCTCCCTTTTCTCCCGCTTCTTTTCCAACTTCTCTATTATGGCCTTCATGAAGATCTGAGTTGATTCTCTTTCCTTTCGAGCGTTTTCTCTCTCACCTCGCATGGTTTCTTCCATTTTCTCCATCCACTCAGTCATCGAAGCCTCTAAAGATCTATGGTTCCCGTCTTCTGCCATCACCTTAGTGTTTTGCTATTTTTTGTACTGTTCCCCACAGACGGCGCCAACTATTGATGGCTATTTTTCGTTCTAGTGGTAATTTAGGAAAAATCACTCCTCGAACAAACCTCCCCCAAGTAGTGAATTTGTTTGGTATGTTGGGAACCAAATCCAAACTTAGCAGCAAAATAGGAAATCACACAGACAAAACAAAAAATTTAACGTGGTTTGGCGGAATGGATCCAACCTACGTCCACGGGCACACGGGAAAATGAAGCTTTTATTACTGGCACGGGTCTGACCGACTTCTTTTCTTTCTCTAGTTTGGGATTATTTCATCTCTATTACAAGTTACAAGTGTTTTTTTTTATTAAATTGATCAACCCCTACAATAAACTCTCAATCACTTTATATACTAAGTCAAAATACACTGTTTCACTAACTTCGTGACGCCAACCACTTTACCAAGCCATTATTGCTTAGGTTCTCTTCCCCAATTACCCTACGGATTGTAGCCCGACCGCCTGACACAGCTACTATCTGCCACTCAAATCTCATTAAACCATGCTACTTTTGATAACTATTACACGCTGCGCCATAATGCCAGCCTTTATCTAACTGCTCCTATGTGATATCGTGTGTTAGTCAATAAGCTTGCAGCCCTGCTCTGTCCCATCAGCCGCTGGCCTACTTCAATCTCATCAATCCTTGGGAAACCCAAACTTCCTTTTAGGGCTTACGTCACCCGGACTTGAACATAATGTCAATATCTCGACCTACATCCTCGGATCGTTAAGTTGAGATGATTGACCACAATGATTGACCTGTCCAATCAGGTCGGGTCAGTGCCGAGACTTTCACTCCCCTTATCTTCCCTAAACATCTTTCCACTTCGGGTTGGACATTAAGTGCAAACTAATTCTGGTCTTCTTGTCGGGCTGGATACCTATGTCTTTTAAGCCTAGTCCCCTTGTCCGGGAAGTTGAAATCTCATTTATATCCTTCTTCACACTTATGCCTTTCTCGGGTCAGGAAATCACCATCAACAACTACCATGCCATTACTACTCTATTAGTACTATTAGTCGTGTATGATTTTGCATTTCCTGACATTTTGATTTGCCAAAATATCCGGCCAGACATGCGATAAGTCCTGTCGAACATCAATAACATAAAAAAATGCCCGGCCGGGCTTCTCTGAAGGCAAACCAGTGAGATATGTGCTCTGTTCTATTTGATTATTTTATTACTGTTGTTTTAACTATTTGTGGATAATTATGTTTACTCATTTTTTCCTTTTTAGTGCCTTTATTATTAAATGTTTGTGCATTTATATGCAAATGATTATTTTCGTGTGATTGCATTATAAGACATGGTGATACCTCCTTTAAACCTGAGTATTATACTGGCATCAGTAAGAGACCATTTCGAACCCAAACGGATTTAAGGTCGGACCTTGCGAGGGGTGTAGTGCGGTCTTAAATCATTCACAGTGTCTTTCACTGGCTGTGGAATCTTTTATTCTCCGGATACTCCCATGTGGGCTATCCGTACTCTCTACGGGTTGCGAGCCCAACAGTGTTGTGGTCGTCAGTATCATAGGCACAATGATAAACCTCATTTCGCTTCTACAATTGCTTTAAATTAATATACCTTGTAACTTGTTTTTTTTTTTCCAGATCAATAGACTATTTTTTTTTCATCTTTAGATTTAGTGTTGAGCTGAATGGTGTTAAATTTTTCATAATATTTTATCAAACGTGTTTTAAAATAATAATACATGACTAAGATTTAATTACATTTAAATATTATTCAATAATACTAATCATAATTTTAATTTTTTTTTAAAAAAAATAACTCAACATAAAATCCAATTTAAAACTAAATCCAAGTCTACATGTATAATTAAAAGTCAATATATACAGTTAAGAATCTATTGGTACTACGACAAATTAGTTCTATTGTAGCATAGAAAAATGATAAATAGACCAAAACGGTAATAAATAGATATTAAATTCACTCATAAATTACCGGTACTTTATAGTTAAAAATAATTTTAATTATAAAACACTAATATTTTATATATCATTCCTCTTATAACGTAAACCAATTTTTTTACTCCACCAATAATATATCCGTTCAGACCCAACAGTTAAAAGGGAATAGTAGTACACGAACTCAAGTCAAATCCACTCTTTCAAGTTTTTTGTTCAGATAGGTTGGCAACTTGAAACACAACTCATTGGTCGTGCCTAAAAAAAAGTCATTTGTGGAAATTTTACAAAATCGCAATATATTTTTAGGGGGTTATAAAATAATTGACTGATAAGTTTGAAAGCAATATTTCATTTTTCAAAAGAGAGTTTGAAAGCAAATTTTTTTAAGCAATATATCTACGTATTCATATTTCTACAATTTTATATATGGATAATGTGGATTATGAAAATTTTTGAGCATGTAAAAACTAGAACTCATTCCTTAACCAATGGCTTACAAGCCCAAGTGGCAAAAGAAAGAACTAATTCTAAGCAATAATGTCATATTTAAGTGATGATTTAAATTATGGATATTATCATTTTTATTATTTGAGAAATTAGGAAATAATAAATTAGTATAAAAAATATTACGTGTTGTTGGAAACCTAGGACACAACTTATCTCCACATTGGTATGATATTGTCCACTTTGGGCCTAAGCCCTCATGGATTTGCTCTTGGGCTATACCCAAAAGGCCTCATACCAATGGAGATATTGTCCATACTTATAAACCCATGATCCTCCCCACTTCTAGCTAATGTGGGACTTTGTTTGCACCCAACAATCCTCCCCTCGAACAAAGGACCACCGAGCCTCCCCTCAAACGATCATCCATCCGTCCACTCCATGAAGATCAGAGCACACCGCCTATCTAACTGAGCACTCACGGATCATGATCGGGGCTCACCACCTTTTTGTTCGGTATTCCGAGGATTCATCCACATGGCTAACTCCGGGGCATGGCTCTGATACCACTGTTGGAAACCTAGGACACAACTTATCTCCACATTGGTATGATATTGTCCACTTTGGGCCTAAGCCCTCATGGATTTGCTCTTGGGGTATACCCAAAAGGCCTCATACCAATGGAGATATTGTCCATACTTATAAACCCATGATCCTCCTCACTTCTAGCCAATGTGAGACTTTATTTGCACCCAACACGTGTAATATTTGTTATTAAAATAAAATTTTACATCCTACCCATTTGTTATTTCTCAATTATTAAAATGGTGAAATAATAATGTAACCATTTTAATTAAGTATGTATCCCACCATTTGGAAAGGAATTTTCTAAAGAATTAAAATTAAATAACTAACAAGCAGGCAGCTTTGCCACGTATATTGCGAATAGTAAACTAAAAATTACAAAACCTAGCTTAATCCGAAGTTGTTTCCTCGAATTGTTGAATGTGTTAGTTGCAGTTTTTTTCCGTGTTGATATGATCTATTAGACTTTTTTTTTTTTTTTTTTGGTAATCAGGGTGTCTTGCCTAGCTTACATGCATATCGATTAATCCCCGAGACCTGTGTTCTGTGCTCGCAGAAGTTTCCCAACACAAATCAGAGTAAGTCACATGCTTTTTCATACGAGGAGATATGACCCCAAGAAAATGTATTTAGTTGGATTTCAATCTTAAACTTGAGAGGAAACAAACAATTTAAGGCCAAAATTTTTACCACTGAGACAACCCATTGGAGTTATGATCTGTTGGGAGAAGAAAAGAAATGTAATTATTTTATTTGAATTTTACATCGTCGTTCACTTTGGGATTTTGGATTGTCGCAACAAACCTCGCATAAGTTAACATCCTATAATGCTAACATATATATAGTAGTTTTGATGACAAATAGATAACAATAATTGCAATTTATTAATCCAATTAAGAGTAGCTATCGAGCATCCAGTAATAATCAAGAAAGCGTGACAAATCCGTAGGCATTGCTGGAAACAATGCATCCATTTGTTGACATTAATTGTGTCACTATTTTGTATGCTATCGAAAACACATATAGAACAAGGGAAAAAATGGTCCTAAATATGACTCATCATGTAAGATAATGCTGAGTTTTGAATTTTGAAATCATATGGTTAATTTTTTCCAATAACCATTATTTTTATAATTGGACTGGATCTGTTGGGGCAAATACAGTCGAAGTGCATCGATATGTGAAATCAATTTTTAAAATATTTTTTAATCATGATAAATTAATCGGTATCATATATCTTTAATTTATTTATATTTCGCCCTAATCACTTATTAATATCAAATATTGGAAGTGATCACGCATAAAAAACTCGGGATAAAATTTTTAAAATATTTTCGATGGTAACACGTTATTTAGTTTACCAGTTCACCGAATCTATCGACCGGCATAATCAGAGAATATGATCAGTCGTGAAACCAAACTAACCGACTGCTATAATGGTCTTTTCACTATAGTAGTGGATGATTATTGTAATTTTGATAAATTATCATTTTACCCTATTGTAGATTTTGCCAGAAATTCCCAAAACGCTTCCAACTCAATTTTGAAAATTCATAAAATTCTTTTACATATTATATGCACTGCTACAGTAGTTCGAGTACTGTAGCAGTTGTCAAATAATCATAATTTTAGTAAATTATGATTTTGTTTTTATGAAAAATTTCCAAAACGCTTCTAGAACGATTCTGGAAATTTTTCTTACACATTACATACTCAATTTCATTTGCATCATGCTATATTCACAAAATCAACACTTTAAATTAATTAACATAATTAATCAAATTAATACAAATTAACTCAAACTAATTACAAATTTATCTCAAATTACATGCTATCATCTAAATTTAATTACACAAACTAGAGACACCCCCTATGAAATACTCAAGAACAATTTTAGGCATATATAGACTGATAGATACACTCTAGAATGAGAATTGATCATCTAATAATATAATTAATTTAATTATACTAATTAAATCAATTAATTACACATGCATAAACAATAGGTTCCAAATTTTGAATTTCTAAATTCTAATCTCCAATAATTAAAGAAACAATAGATATCGAAATATATATAAATAATTGGAATTAATAAAATAATTCTTACAAAATTAAAATGACCTTAATTTTAATTTTTGATCTCCAATTGCACTTCCTTAAATTTTTTTCATTTGGGTGAATATGAAACCCTTCGAACCCTAATTATTTTGGACTAAATCAAAGCCAAAATAACTGGACAAAAAATTTGCCCCTTTTATAAGCATATGACCGACACTCTAAGGGCATTTTGGTCCAAAAAATATTTGTTGTCACTTCCAAAAATTTGACACATGTTTTATACAAGTAATTATAATTTTACAAGTGTTCACACACTTTTCTTATTATAATTACTTGACCAATCAAATTCATATAAATAAATATATATATATAAATATTAATTTGATTGGTCGACTGAATATATGTTTAATACATATACCTCATGCAAGTATCAATTATGTCACACACATAAAGTAATAATTATTTAACATTCAAATAATTATTAAATCAATTGATGACATGTGTCACAATTCTCATATGTAATCTGATGCATATCCAATCGTATTATGTATCAGATACATATGCACATCAGATATAAAATCACTAGCATTTACATAATCTACATTATTTATAATTAATTACCCAAATGCTCTACGAGTACACTTCATATACTGAAACTCTCTAGGTTCATACATATCTGTCACAGAACACATTTCATGTCCATAATTCGCCCACTCGCAAATTATGACAACCACATATTATCATGCTTAACCATACAAGTCAAGGTCTAGGCATACCAGATAGTCATTCTGTCATAGGGTATCTGAATTGTACCGAAGATATAGAAAAAAATGTCAAATCTTCATAATGTACAATTCTTATATGTGTCGTGATCTTTCAATCAACATTCGAAACTCACTTCCAGAATATACCGCAGCCACAAATTTTAAAGATCATAAAATGGACACCCAAATCCTACACACATGACTAACAAATCCTCTCTAGATACATCACATGATATCATGAGTATCGATCCACACCCAAAAAATAAGTGGAGTTCTGTTCTATATTGACCGGTGATGTGATTGTTGTCAAAGTGTGGAGGATCACTCATACATCCACAGTAGAATCTTAAGTCAAAAGATTAGATATGCTACTTGACTCAAGAATATTCTTATTGACGTTGGTGTACTATCTATTAGGAATACTTCCGGTGAGTCGTTTAGTGCTTATCATATAAACACCTATATGTCTATATGAGTCTCCCAATACTCATGGGTCATTGGGATAAACCATCAGATAAAGTCTCGATATACGACATGTATTGGTCTCAACGGATTTTCTAACTGGCATGTGTCAGTAAATCTCGAACATGAACTTTATTTAAGAATATATCTCAAGTAATGACACCTTTGTAATTTAATAATAAAAAATTATTGTAGAGATTAGGTGGCATGTATTAAATTAATATGTTTCTTATTTTAATAAGAGATTCTGTTTTTATTTTATAATAATTTTCTTATTTTAATTTTTAATAATGAATATAATTTTAGAAATATTTTAATTTTATAATTTAATGTATTAATATTGTAATATGTTTCTTATTTAATAAATTTATTAATTTAATAGAATTTAATAATGAACCGTCATGTGGCGCGATAATGAGGTTTAAAAATATTTAACTTTTATATATCTATATTATAAAGCGCAATAGTGTGTCATTTAATGGGTAAAAGAGAATGCAATGAATGGTTAAGATTAAGAGAGACAATATATCCAAATGTTTATTTTTATGTGCCTTAATTGGCGGTTAAGATTATTTCATTATAATCTAATGGTAATAAATTGTAATGACAAATACTTAATCATTTCATTATATAATCTCTCTGAAAATATCAATTCTAGGTTACCAAACATATTAAATAACAGAATCCTTTCATTATAAAATCTTTATGAAAATGACAATTGTACGTTGCCAAACAAATCAAAAAACAGAATTTTTTCGTTATAAAATCTCTTTGAAAATGACAATTGCAGATTATTGTTTGAAGGTGCATTAAAGGAAGAAGTTTCTGTTAAAGAAATTTAAATTATACCCTCAATCGCAGCCACTTCTTTAACAGGCCACTTGCGTTTAAACTCTTAATATAAATTAAAATGTGTGTGCAAGGGTCATTAGGTTAATATAAACTCAAGGTTAGTCCTTCTATATATCTTCAGGCCCAATATATTTTTACATTTTGAAATTCCTGACTAAAACATAAATTTTAATAAATAAAAAGAAAATATTCTTAGTGCCATTAGTTATTTAAGACTATAATAATAATAATAAAAAAAATATTGAAAACCAAAACGGACACCTAACACACTTGAGGCCAGAACCGGCCCTTTGTAAACTAGTTTCATTCGTTGTCCTTTGTTTTCAATTTTAGATGGTGATGGTGGGCCGTCCCTGTAGAACTTATAGCAGGAAACGTACATATTGGGGTTGGAAAGAGATTAAGATTAATTAGCAATATCCAAATCCAAGAAAACATATTGTTGACGGTGGATTTTGGTCTCAGGGTAATATTGGAATATCACTCCCGAGGAAATCCTCCTCCAACTGTGAATTTGTTTGGTTATGGGGGACCAAAAGCAAACTTAGAAAAAAACAGATAAACACACCAATCAACAAGGAGATTTAACGTGGTTCGGTGGATTTGGATCCGACCTACATCCACGGACACAAACAAGATGATACTTTTTATTACTGAGATATGCTTCTCTGATATCTCTTGTGTTTACAAGCTTGATCGTAGTGATCTTCCTCTTGATTCTGATCTCAACTCCCAATCCTCTCCACTTGTTCCCCTTTTACCTATGCTCTACCCTCCTATTTATAATAGTGTAGAAATCATATTCCTATTTGTACAAGAGTTTCCTAGTCAAAACTATTCCCTTTTTCCATAAGGATTCCTAGTCAAAAACTACATTTACTTCATTTATCACACTAGGACATTGACTTACTAGTGTACCCCATGAAAGTAGGATAACTTATTATCTTATCTCATATGGATAGAATGCCTTATTTTCCCGATCATGTCTTGCCCTATGCTCGGTCTTCATGTGGTCGGTCATGATGGTCATTTGTGCTGAGAATGCTGCTACCGATCTGATAGTTCTCGGTCATCCGAACCAAAGTGGTCGGTTATCGGATCATAAAGTTCTCGGCCACTCACTCATGTGGTCGGGTCGGTATTAATGATCTTTGACCAAGGAGAAAATTACCCTTTTGCCCCTGTCGTGCTGTCTTAAATACCATAGTGCCTAAAAACACCATCAACATTTGTCCCCTAGTTCTCGGTAACAACGAGTTTGCGAGTTGATGCCGGGAACTATAAAAAGATGGTGTGCCGATGAATCCGTCGGTGGTCACTCCAGGAATCGCAAAGAAAAATGTCTTGGCTGCAAATCTGGTCCTTCCTGCCACCCTCATGTGCTCAGTCAACGAGGATCCCGATATCTACCCGTGGAGACAATGCTTTGCCCTTATGCTGACGACGACCGACTCGATGGGACGTAACCCGACCCCGAGCTGAAATGAACACTTGGCCCTGGGGGAATGTTACGTCCCCAGACCAAAAAGACGGACTCGGTGGGACATGACCCGACCCTGAGCTGAGATGAACACCTGGCCCTGGGGGAATGTTACGTCCCCAGATCAAAAGGACGGACTCGGTGGGACATGACCCGACCCCGAGCTGAGATGAACACCTGGCCCTGGGGGAATGTTACGTCCCCAGACCAAAAGGACAGACTCGGTGGGACATGACCCGACCCCGAGCTGAGATGAACACCTGGCCCTGGGGGAATGTTACGTCCCCAGACCAAAAGGACGGACTCGGTGGGACATGACCCGACCCCGAGCTGAGATGAACACCTGGCCCTGGGGTAATGTTACGTCCCCAGACCAAAAAGACGGACTCGGTGGGACACGACCCGACCCCGAGCTGAAATGAACATTTGGCCCTGGGGGAATGTTACGTCCCCAGACCAAAAGGACGGACTTGGTGGGACACGACCCGACCCCGAGCTGAGATGAACACTTGGCCCTGGGGGAATGTTACGTCCCCAGACCAAAAGGACGGACTCGGTGGGACACGACCCGACCCCGAGCTGAGATGAATGCTTGGCCCTGGGGGAATGTTACGTCCCCAGACCAAAAGGACGGACTCAGTGGGACACGACCCGACCCCGAGCTGAGATGAATGCTTGGCCCTGGGGGAATGTTACGTCCCCAGACCAAAAGGGCGGACTCGGTGGGACACGACCCGACCCCGAGCTGAGATGAATGCTTGGCCCTGGGGGAATATTACGTCCCCAGACCAAAAGGGACGGACTCGGTGGGACGTAACCCGACCCCGAGCTGAATAAACAAGTGGCATCGGCGGAACGAATCCAGCCCCGAGCTGAATAAACAAGTGGCATCGGCGGAACGAATCCAGCCCCGAGCTGAATAAACAAGTGGCCTCGGCGGAACGAATCCAGCCCCGAGCCGAATAAACAAGTGGCCTCGGCGGAACGAATCCAGCCCCGAGCTGAATAAACAAGTGGCATCGGCGGAACGAATCCAGCCCTGTGCCAGGTAATCTTTGGGACTTGCTCAGAAGGGAATTGAATCAACCTTGTGAAGCCCTACCGAATCTGGCACGGGCGTCCCCTTGCCAGACCAGCGAAAAACAAAATCAAAACTTTGAAAACAAGACCAAAAAGGTGGGGGGTGACTCGGCACTTGTCCCAAAAGAAAACTTTTTACAAATGTAAACAACAACACGGATGCCTCAAAACAGCGTCCTGCCTGAGGCCTCCAAAACACAATTCTGAATCTTTCAATTCAGTGTCCCGGCGAACCAGGATTCGGATCAAATAGAGCGTTTGATTGGTAAGGGCACATCCTCTACACGTCAGTTCACTGGGGAGCCTGTGTATCATATGAGGGCTCCTCCTTACCACGCTGGAGTAGGCACACGCTACAGGGGCACCACTCATCCTCGTGCTGCATCTCTCGCGGATCCGAGGTGATGAATGGATCAAAGAGTGTCCGGGATACTAAGGGCACATTCCTCCTTAGGCCCGACATCACTGGAGCTAGCAATCGTCACGGGGGCATCACTATCCCCCGTGCTATGCTTTCCCACAGATCCATTACATCGGGTAAGTGAGGATCAGAGAGTGTTCGGTAACACTGAAGCAAGCAATCGTCACAGGGGTATCATCCCTCCCCGTGCTTATGCTTCTTACGGATCTTATGCATCGAGTATGTCCCTGGGGACCCCGAGCTGAATGAAACACTTGTCTCTGGGGGAATGTTACCTCCCCAGTCCAAAGGAGCATGCCTCGGTGGGACATAGCCCGACCCCGAGCTGAAAAAGGCACTTGGACCTGGGGGAATGTTACGTCCCCAGTCCGAAGGGCTGACTCGGTGGGATATACCCGACCCCGAGTAGAAAAAGGCACTTGGAACTGGGGGAATGTTACGTCCCCAGTCCGAAGGGCTGACTCGGTGGGATATACCCGACCCCGAGTAGAAAAAGGCACTTGGACCTGGGGGAATGTTACGTCCCCAGTCCGAAGGGCTGACTCGGTGGGATATACCCGACCCCGAGTAGAAAAAGGCACTTGGACTTGGGGGAATGTTACGTCCCCAGTCCAGAGGGCTGACTCGGTGGGACGTACCCCGACCCCGAGCTGAGAAAGGAATTTGGACCTGGGGGAATGTTACGTCCCCAGTCCGAAGGGCTGACTCGGTGGGACGTACCCCGACCCCGAGCTGAAAAAGGCACTTGGACCTGGGGGAATGTTACGTCCCCAGTCCAGAGGGCTGACTCGGTGGGACGTACCCCGACCCCGAGCTGAGAAAGGAATTTGGACCTGGGGGAATGTTACGTCCCCAGTCCGAAGGGCTGACTCGGTGGGACGTACCCCGACCCCAAGCTGAAAAAGGCACTTGGACCTGGGGGAATGTTACGTCCCCAGGCCAATAAGCATGACTCGGTGGGACGTAACCCGACCCCGAGCCGAATAGTCAAGTGGCTTCGGCGGAACAAGATCCAGCCCCGAGCAGACTATCGAAGCGGCCTTGGTGCCAACTGTCTTGAAATATCCTTTAATGCAAGTCATATGGTAGTTACGCTTTAGCTTCGGGAGTTTGATACCACCACGAAGGGTTCACGTGCTCCCTCAATTCTATCATCCCTCCCATTTACAGAAGCATTCAAAATGTGATCTGCTGTCTTCCCAAATGAAGCCAGCATCAGTACACTTTTGTCTATTTTTTGAATTCCAAATCTCATGATTCCAAGAACTTCACCCCTAAATGTCATTAGATCTGCCAACAGCATCATATGGCGTATGTCTATGCTCATGCCATGAGCTTTCATGGTTTCATTTATCTCATCAATTATGCATATTATTGCAGCTTCAATTCCCAAAGTCTGCTGCACTTCAAAAATGTGATTACTCTTTGTTTTACATCCATCGATTCCTTCAGCACCCATAACTGCTTGCAGGCCCGTGCCTTCTACCAACAATCGGTACTTTTTCTTCTCTCCAATTTCTTTCATTTTTTTTTTCTTTCTCAGCAATAACAACACGTTCAACAGTTTTTATGCCCCTCACTATTACCATTGGAAGCACATTTTTCAGAGAATGAAGCTCAAACTGAATTTTATTTTTGTCAACTGGAGGAAAAATTTCCAACTTTCTGAAATCCAAAACCTTGATATGCTGTGCTTCAGTTTGATTTTTGTAAAATTGATTCTTTCACAATATCGGCATTGATACCCAAATGGGCATATAGAATTGTTTCCATTATGTAACATGTGAGCGACTGTGTAGTACGCCATATAAATGGCTGAATCTGATAATGATTCAACAGGGAACTGCAGATCCCAGGGAATACGAGTTCCAAACCCAAACGATCTTGAGCAAGCCCACTGATTCAGCCAGCCTAGCGTGTGTTCAAAGCCATTGCGTGTCTTATCATGGTAGAGATTCATGGACTTTAAGCACTCGTCAGCTAGTTTCTTCCATTCTGCTGTTGAACTCTCTGTTGACCGATGATTTCCACCCTCTGCCATTGTCTTACTACGCGAGCTGCTTTTTGTTGGATCCCCACAGACGGCGCCAACTGTTGATGGTGGATTTTGGTCTCAGGGTAATATTGGAATATCACTCCCGAGGAAATCCTCCTCCAACTGTGAATTTGTTTGGTTATGGGGGACCAAAAGCAAACTTAGAAAAAAACAGATAAAACACACCAATCAACAAGGAGATTTAACGTGGTTCGGTGGATTTGGATCCGACCTACATCCACGGACACAAACAAGATGATACTTTTTATTACTGAGATATGCTTCTCTGATATCTCTTGTGTTTACAAGCTTGATCGTAGTGATCTTCCTCTTGATTCTGATCTCAACTCCCAATCCTCTCCACTTGTTGCCCCCTTTACCTATGCTCTACCCTCCTATTTATAATAGTGTAGAAATCATATTCCTATTTGTACAAGAATTTCCTAGTCAAAACTATTCCCTTTTTCCATAAGGATTCCTAGTCAAAAACTACATTTACTTCATTTATCACACTAGGACATTGACTTACTAGTGTACCCCATGAAAGTAGGATAACTTATTATCTTATCTCATATGGATAGAATGCCTTATTTTCCCGATCATGTCTTGCCCTATGCTCGGTCTTCATGTGGTCGGTCATGATGGTCATTTGTGCTGAGAATGTTGCTACCGATCTGATAGTTCTCGGTCATCCGAACCAAAGTGGTCGGTTATCGGATCATAAAGTTCTCGGCCACTCACTCATGTGGTCGGGTCGGTATTAATGATCTTTGACCAAGGAGAAAATTACCCTTTTGCCCCTGTCGTGCTGTCTTAAATACCATAGTGCCTAAAAACACCATCAACACATATTTAGTCAAACAAGAAATTAACTTAATCAAACAGAGCTTTTTTACCAAACAGACACTAAGTCTTGATTTCATCTCTGTAACAATGAAGAGTGAAAGTTCTATGTTTAGATACTAATACAACTATAGAGGAATATATGTCAAATTATGAGATTTCATTATTACAAAAACAGATTTTATGAAGGTTATAAACAGTCTTTAATGATGGTTTTAAAACCGCCATCTTTTATGATTTTTAATGACGATTCATCGTAAGAATCGTCATCTTTTGATTTTATTTTTAAAAAATATTACAATTTAAAAACAATTTGAACCTACTATGTCAATTGTATTTTTCTATTAACATATATAATCCTACAATTGTTTTCTATATACGTGTTAATAAAAACAAAATTAAAAAAAAAAAAAACAATCTTAGCAAGCATGACAAATCTCCATCTTCAAATTACTAGCTACAATGCATAAATTTTCCTTGGTAAGTAGATCATGATTCTCGCTCCTCCAAAAGCCTTCATACAGCAAGCACTTTCAAAGCCAATCATTTTGTGACATGTGGATCCTCTTTTGACTCTAGATATTACACTGACATAAGTAAGTGATGAGAACCTGTCTGAAACAAGTCAAGTAAACACACACAAGATTGAGATCATTCCCAAGAAAGCCAAAACAATTCGAGTTGAAACTCTAAACCTCTGAAGAAGAAGCGACATGAACCTAGAGTGATAATGAGAGCGCCACAAAGAATTAACAAACCTTTTATAAGCCAAAACCAGTGAGAACAAGTTTATGGTTTCTCAAATATCAAGAAAATAATTAAAAGATGAGTTTTTCTCTTACAATGAATAATGCCCATTTAAATAGGTGGTTAACCTTAATTCTACTCAAACATAATAAAACCATAGTAAAATAAACCCAATAACACATAAAATCATTCAAATTTTTATACATGGGCTTTCTAATTTAATTAAAGTTCAGTCTAGCACCTAAACATCACATAACCTTAAAAAAACATAAAACATAAAAGCTAGAAGGATAACTTGCGTCCGCTTTTTGACCAAGAAGGATTTCGAATTAGACTTTGACGTAAACTACCAAAATGTAGATATGTGAGTCATCTTTCCAATTCATCTTGAAATCACCAAAATTAGACATCGTAAGAAAACGTTACGGCCAAAATACGAAGACTGTGCAAATCCCGTAACTGCTAATGCACCATTCGGAAATTAAGCTCAAAATCAATCAAGGCGGCCCATGCACATCCAATACACATTCCATTCTTGCCTTGGACAAAATAAAGCCTTCATATAAAGTCCCATGCATGGCCCAAACTCCAAAACCCAGGGAATCTTCCGAATCCACCAAAATGACCTAAATATTGTTGGACAGTTATGACCCATAGCGTCACTATTTGTACAAATCATGGTGTTGTTGTAAAAATTAACTATGCGACAAAGGAGATTGCTCTCTTATCATTTGTGATTAGATCACCAAGATATATAAATGATATGCGGTCCATATGATTAGTTCCTAGATTGAGATGATATGAGACAGTATCAATCCATGAAGGATTAATCATTAAATATCCCTAGTAAGAGTATTATCGAGATTGGACATCGATAATGCGAAATGACTAGTATTACACTTGTGCGGGTTGTGAGGGCATAACGACATAGTTATCATATATTTGGGTATAGGATACTCATGCAAGTGTAGTAGGAGGTTGTGCTTTTACCGATGGTACGGAAAACAGCTTCGCTCTGGATAGACCCCTCGGAATTCCATTGGTAGTATGACTATGTGTATATGGAAGTCCGAAATCAGGGTAGGTGTATTTGGTCTTAACCTGAGACTTGCACCGCTAATACTTGCGACAATCAATATACTTTGATTTAGGTCGTCCAGGGCTTTAACAGGTTCTGTGTACGCCTCTGCTGGGTATATTGAGAATCGTAGTGTGTTGGGTGTGATGTCAAGACAGAAGTATCACTCCAGTCATAGTGCAGATGATGGTCACGTAGGATACGTAACTCGTTCTCTTATATGCTGCAGCTATCGGGATAAAATGATTAGGTCATGTTTATCCGATTATAGAGACTAGTTACCAGAGATCCGATATGTGCTTCGTACGGGGCAGACACATTTCTAGTCCTAGGCCTAGCATGTGACATCCGATACTAGATCGAAATACGCAATACTACGTATACTACGCCTGATATAGATCACATATTCCTGTAAGGATATTTCTGGAGAATTGGGTAGGCATGACGCTTTGCTAGAAGCCAACATTGTCTTGTAAATCTGTACAAACGTAGTACTAGGTACTTACGTGTTCGGATAGTCCGACGGCTGAATTTACTGCCAACATATCCGGGGATCTCATGGGTCGCTTCCCGAAGATTCACCGATGACGTATGACTCGCACTTTAATTAATCTGGGATTAATTAGATGAGAGAGAAAATTAATCTGGGATTAATTACAGAGATATTTTATATGGGTTAAAGTATTAATTAAAGAGAGAGAACAATTAATTTGGAATTAATCGATAAAATAATATATTCGATATATTATACGAAATTGGATTTCGACGCAGAATTAAATTTAGAATTTAATTCGGGCGAACGAGTTAATTTAGAATTAATTCGTTAAGCGACGTGAATAGTGATTTTGCTAGACATAATTATTTAATTACGTCGCAACGGAAAATTCGTTAATTTGGAATTAGCGAACCCGAGCCCGGGAGTGTTTACGGACGCACTCACATTTCGAATTCAAGTGCGGCCATAAGTCACATCAAGCGTCAAAGCATTAGTCACATCAAGCGTCAAATCATTAGTCACTTTGAGTGATGTGACAACATGTCACTTGATTGATTGAGTGATGTGAATAGTGGATGTAGTGGTTGTAGCCTTTAATGGCTTGACTTTTGGAAAGCAAAATAAAGAAAATGAATTTTGGAAATTCATAAGTGTATTAGATACACAAATTCACCCAACCACCAACACTCTTCTCTCTTTCTTCCTCTCTCTCTCACGCCCAAAATGGGATGTTTTCCTCTTCTGGTTTTGGCCACTGCCGAGAGCCAATGAGAAGAAATGTAGTGATTTTTGTGGCAAAAATCAAGAGTGCTAGCACACAATGGAGACATAGAAAGGTGATAGGGAAACCTACTTGTGTGCTTGGAATCATCAAACAAAGCTTGGAGCTTGATGAAGGACCATGGCCGAAATTTTGGAGAGCTCAAAAACTGCCACTGCCGAATGCACCTTAGAGGAGAGCTTGGAGTTTTTGTGTTCGTCGCATCGCTCAACCGCTCGATGTAAGTATTCCGCAACTTCCTCGATGTATTCACATGTTTGTTTCATCGCTTTAATCGATCATTGGGACCTTAGAGAAACCCAACAATGGTATCAGAGCGAGTAAAAGCATGAAACTTGAATTTAGGGTTAAAATTGGGTAAATTGATTTTGAGCATGATTTGGTTAAATTAATTGATTGAGTATGCTTAAATGATGTTTAATTGAAGTTTGATTGGATCAATTTCATGAAATATTGTTTGGAACAATTTTTGCCCAAAATTATGGCTTGGCCGAGAATGACATAGCCCTAAATGTCTTGGTATTTTTTGATTTTTGATTCATTGGATGACTTGAAACAATTAGGAATTGTTGATTTGAAAATTAATTGGATTGAATTTTGAATTGGACAAAAATTCCCCATATTGCCGAGACTTTAAGCATGTTAATGGGTTTGATTTTTTGATTCAATTGTGTTGGACACTAATTGATGAAAATGAACATGATTAATTAGGCTAATTGGTGTTTTGGAAATATTGATTTGGGTAATTAATTATGTTATACACTTTGAATAATTAAATTGTGAAATTGGAATTTTGGAATTTAATTATGTTGGGCTTAAATTGGATTTGGGCTTGAAAAGTTGTAATTGGGCTTATTGGGCTTGGTTGTACCAAGATGGGTTTAGGCTAAATTGGTTGGATCCAATTGGGCCCAAAACCATTCCATAAAGTCCAATTATGACTTAATGGACCTTTAATTTTAATTGGGCCTAAATTGATTTCCAGGCTTATGGGGTTATTCCTTGATTGGGCTTTGGTTATTGGGTTTGACCCAAGTTGACCAAAAGTTCATGCCTTAAGAAATTAATTGAAAGCCCATTGGACTTTAATTAAATTAACATTGGATGTTAATCGGGCTTTGAGACCCGTAACGATTAGATTTAGAATCTAAGTCGTAAAGGTTTATTTATAAAGTGTAATATTTAATTTAGAATTAAATAGCGAATTAGTATTAAATACATATTAAATTGGATTTAATGTTGTAGTTTAATTTAATTCAAGAATTCGTACTTTGAGTACTTATTCGCAAAACTAGTTAGACTCGCGCAAAATCAAATCGTTGTTTGAACATTGGATGATCATTAATTATCAGATTAATTAATTAGATTAGATTGATTGATAACATGCTTGTGTGAATACATGGTTGCGATGCATGAATAATGTATATCGGATGGATATTAGATGGGTGGGGCAATTTTGGAAATTATTGTAATAAATTTAGAATTTATTAATTGGACCTGCGTGTCCAGCCTATTACCTCATTACTCTATGTATTTCTCTTTTCACCTATTCCCCTCAATGTAAATGAGGTTTATTTAGAAGTGTTATGTAACAGGTAGAAGCAATACTTGTGTTAGCGGGAGAGAGGAAAGAGATAGATTTGTTCTAGGAACAATGTGTTAAATATCCATCCGCATATCATTATTATATTTATTTACGCGCCTTATTATGTGTTTAGAATGCATGTTTAAGGGTGTATGATGATGAGACCTTAACAAAGATAATAAATTGGTTGCCAATTTGCACGCGAAAAACCCTCAACATCATATTAAGCGTTTTTCCTTCCATTGAGTGATTCTTACTCAAGATCTAAGACTGGCATTGGTTTGTTGGCCAAAGTCAAGGCCTTTGTCCGTCGAGGATGTGTTTGAATCATGAAGGCTTTGTTCCATATTGGTGTCTTGTCCAAGTTGTGATTTGTTGGCCAAAGTCAAGATCACTTCTTGTCCATCGACATTGATTACGAAGCTTTCCATGGTCAATGGGTTCCGCTTAACTGGGATCACTAAGTTTGTTGTGCCAAAGCCAATGCTTAGTTGATTCAGAGGAAAAAGGTTAGGCAATATATTGGATATATTGGCATATATAAGATATATGTTTCGGACTTGGATGTGCACCTACTGCATCTAGGAATTGGATTGGATCCAATTGATCTTAGAGATCTACCTAGTTAATTATCATACAATTTGTTGGCCAAAGTCAAGATTGTGTGTTATTTAACGGGATCTTAGCCCACTAGGAAACAAGGTTTCCCGAGTTATCAACAGAGGGTTAGAGGCTCGCCGAAAAATAGTAGGAGGCAAGTATTAAATTTGTAATATTCGTTTAGTTACTTGCCATACGCGCTCATTACAAATTATTCGTCGTTAAATTAATATATTAGTTGGACTAATATTTAATAGTTGTTTTAATTAAACAGTTGGACTGTATTCAAACTAATTCATTATAGTTGATTATATAATTGGATTATAGTAATCAATATATTTGAATTAACCATTTCAATTAATAGTTGATTTTATAATTGGATTATAGTAATCAATATAATTGAATTTAATTGATTTAAATTATAGTTGATTATATAGTTGGACTATAGTAATCATTATAATAAATAGTACCTAAAATCGTTGGTTTAATAGTTGGACTATTAGAATCAAGATAAATTGAAAGATTGGTGTTTAAAACATAATCCTGGGAGAAAATGTATTTAAACGACTTTAAATTTTCAAATTGGGAATAAAACTTCAGGATAGCCCTAAAAACTAAGAAGTTACTTTATTTGATAAAATAACATCTTAGGCCTAAGCTCGGAGTTAAGCAAATAGTAGAACATGATATTTGGAATATTCATGTAATGATAACTTTAATGCTTAATCCATTAATGCTTGCCAAATAGACTTATTAATTTCTTAATCAAAACTAAGGATTGGATCCTTAAAGTATGATAATGAAATTGAAGGATCTTCATAGATCTATTTTTAGATCTTTGAAATACTAAATTGCAATAGTAAACTCTTGGAGAGTTAATGGCTATACTCAATGAGATAAAGCCAAAGTTTGCAATAAGGCAAGAAGCGCAAGGCGCACCTTACTTCGACATCCAGAAGGCCAAGGCTTGGCCAAAGGTTTCTGGAGTGTGGAAAATGGGCAAAAGCAAAGTCATTATAATCTTCTGGGAAGACAAATGACATATCCCAAAATGTCTGCCTAAAATTGTGGCAAACGGGGACACGGAAGCGTGATTTCCGTATGGACAAGGCAGACATGAAGGAATTTAAGACGGTGCAAGGCTCCGACTTCAAATATGTTTGTCATAAACATGTTCACAACTAGTATTAAAATTAGATTTTAGATACTGAGTATGGCACATATATTCGCATTGATGTGCAGAATCTGCTAAGAGCAGGATACTGACTTCAGATGAGATTTATCTGTGAATTGGAAAAGGGACGACATTCGCTGTTTTAACCGTAGATACCTAAGTTTAGGAACTACCTTTCGGGTGTGGACTTAAATTAGGAAACTGTTACAATGTAACTAGTTTGACTAGGAACATTATCTCTATATCAGAGTATAATCCGTTGCTGATATACCTTTATATTCTAGAACACTAAAGTGTTTCATTTTATAAAGATGATTGATAAGTGTGATTTATACCCACTAATTATGGCATTCTCAGCTTATTATTTTGTTATAATTCGAGATATTTAATATGATTTATAATTTATTTTATGTTTTATTTATAGGAGCATTAATATATGGATCGGGGAATAATTGCACGTGTTTTGGAAACTTCAGGGAAGACACAGGACGAGCAGGGAAGAATGGCGCCGAGGCGCCAAAATCCCATACAAGTTCCGGGGAGAATGGCGCCACGGCGCCATTCATCACAAGCAATGGGCGCCGCGGCGCCCATTTATTAAGCAACATGGGCGCCGAGACGCCAATGAAAAATCCTGGCGCCGCGGCACCTCCTCAAATCACACTCCTCATACAAATTGCCGAGTGTTAAGCGCCGCGGCGCCAACTTACAAAAGCTGCGAGAAGACCTGACACGTTTCGGGAAAGTGATTTAGGTTTTTAATAATCCTAATGCCACCCAAAGACTCCCAGACTCAACTATAAATATAACATTACATCCAACACTCAAGGGGAGGCTAATACAGAGCACAAAACACGAAATTACATATTTTTAGAGATCCAAGGAGAGGATTGAAGAGCGACAAGAGGAGATTAAGGTGGTGACATCCGGAGAGGAAGAGATTCAATTCGGGTTTTATCTTCTTATTTCTTTCTTAAAACTCTAATGATTTCCATTAAATTCGTGGCTTGATTATTTATTGTTTTATCTTTTGTCATGAATTTACTCCTTATTTTGGAGAACGATTGTAATTGATGCTTGAACCTTGTATTTTGTTTATCAGTTTTGTAATGAAGTTTTATCAATTATTTATATTCTTTTGAGTTTAATGCTTCTTGATTGCTGGCCACAATTTGAGATGATGAATGTTTAGAATCTATCACTCGAGAGAGGGGATTTTAAATAGATCTAGAGAATATAACCTAGGATTTTATAGAGTTCGAGAGAATCTGTAGTCCTTTGAAGTCGTTAAAATAGAATCACAAATCGTAATGAGTTGTTAACTATTGGATTTTTATAGGGATATCGAAGTCTATAGTTGATGATATTTTCACTCAGCACTCGAGAGAGGGAGTGAATATTTTAGGAGTCTTGACTTATAAATAATATAACTGAACAAAGATTAATTGACATGACAAATACATAGGTGACAGCTAGGTGAAATCAGGATCCAGAATCTCTATCGTATTAGTTCCTCCTATCTAATTATTTGTATATTTTATTTATCTATTATAAATCTTTATTATTTGTTTTCTAAATAAAGTTAGGATTATCAATTGTAGTACTTAGTGCGAGTTAACGCAATCCCTGTGGGTTCGACACTCTTTCACTGATTTATACTAAAACTTGACACCGTACACTTGCGGTACGATATAAAAATATCACAACAATGATATTGAGATAAACACATTAGATGTGAATAACAGTATTTACATTTTGAATATAAACATATCTCAAACGTATGATATGACAAACAAATAGCTCAAACTGATTTGATCAGTTAAAACTTAAATGTGGCATTATTGTCTGGGACACAATTAAACAAGACTCGTATATCCACACTTTTGAAGAGTGTATACTAGGACAGATTTGATTCTATTCAAATAATGTCTACGAATCTAGTTTATTGGGCAAAGTGCCTAAAACACCTTTACTTGGTAAAAGTGTAAGTGCCACCGATCTGTTAGCCCTTATTAATAGTGAAGTAAGTGGGCCCATATCTAGCTAGGCTAGAGGTGGATATGAATGTTTCGTGACCTTTACGGATGTGGCATCGCGTTATGGTTATGTGTTTCTTTTGAAACACAAATCGGAAACTTTTACAGTTTCCACACGAATTAGACAAACAGATCTGCTAAAGTATTTTACCATCACGGTTAGACCATGCTGAAAATACTTAAGCAATAAGTTTCTCAATACCTGAAAGAGTAAAGTATTCTTTCAATGAGGACTCCTCCCGGAACACGTCAATTTGACGGTGTGTCCGAAAGGAGATACCGAATTTTATTGGACATGATAAGGTTAATCATCAGTCGCTCTGAGCTATCATTTCCTTCAACGGATAAGTATTAAACAGTGCAAAACTTATTTTGAATAAGGTTCCATAAAAATCTGTTAGACAGATTTCATATTAGATATGAACATGAAAGAAACTGGGTTTCTCATTCCTGAAGATTTGGGAATGCTAGGCATATGTTTGGATGATACCAAACTAGAACCCAAATCGGATAAGTGCCAAATTGTAGGTTATCCTAGGGAAACCAAAGTATAGTACTTATACAACTCACAAGAGAATAATGTAATTGTTGCTCGCCATGCGGTTTTCCTAAGAGGAATACCTATATACGGTGGTAAGTGAGAGGAAAGTAAAACTTGATGAAAATCAGAGTAATACTATTCCAGGCACCAAGTCCTAATGGAACACATATAGTTCATCAAGGATGAAACTATACCAATAATCTTCGAATACACAAGAACCGCGTAAGTCGGAGAGAGTAAGAAAACAACATGGGTTATGTGTTTCTGATCTCACCTCGAAGAGATGTCAATCTTATTGAGGAACACAAACTAAATACGTATGAGGAAGTGATACAAGGCATCGACTCCCTATTAGGGCAAAATGCCATGATGTCCGAAATGGATTCCATGTATATCAACTTAGTTTGGATACTAGTTGTTATACCGCAAGACATTGTGCCTATTGGTACTATATAAGTCTTCAAGAAAGACATACGTGGAAGGCAACATACCATCGTACTAAGCTAGGCTTGTAGCGAAAAGGTATCGTTATCAACATTGTGTCGATTACGACGAAACCTTTTACTCGTTGCCATTGTTAAATCCATTTGGATAATGCTTGCTGATGCTGCATGTTTCATTTATGAAATATATCAGCTGAACGTCAAAACCGCTTTCCTTAATGAAAACCTTTCGGAGGATGTTTACAACATCCTGACGGTTTTGTCGTACCATAACTAGCAAACAAGATTTGCAGGTTATTCGATCCATGTATGGATTGAAGCAAGCATTTCGTTCTTGGAATTATCAATTTGATACAATCATAATGGTATATGATTTAATTCAAAACGAAAATGATTCTTGTGTATATAAGAGGGTTAGTGGGAGCGCACTGAAAATGACTGTCCTATAAATAATGATAATATATATCATTTCTTGGAAATGATATTCCCAAATACAATCGGTGAAAGCTAGGCTTTCGAGAAAATTCTCTGTAGAATTCTTGGGAGAAACAACCTTTATTCTAGGAATAAAGATCTACTGGGATAGATTTAAAGTTGTTGACACTCTCCGAGAACTCGTACATTGAAATAAATGTGCACGACCTGGTGTCTCATACGCTTTGAGCATATGGAGTCACAATTGGCCAATCCAAACGATAGTCATTGGATTGATGTTAAGAACATCCTTAAGTATCTTAGAGGAACTAAGGATGATGTCTTATACTATGGAGAAGAAGAACTTGAAGTGACTGGGTTCACTGCTGCAAGTTTCCAAACCGATAATAACTACTATAAGTCGCAAAAACGGTACTATAAAGTTTGAATAACGGAACAGTGAGCTGGAAATCTTCCAAGCAAGATACTGTTACCAAATAAACAACAAAAGTGGATTATTACTGCAGCTGAGGCAGCAATAGAAGCCATTTGGGTCGATAATAATCTAATTATATTAGATATAGTTCTGTTAGCAGCTAAGCTAGGCTACAGCGCATGCTAAAGAATTAATGGTCTCATCAACGATCCGGATATATACTTCGATTATTCATTTGATCCGTTCGGATCATACATCGTGGCGATGTGATGATCGTATAAATCGCATTAGATGATAATCATGCAAATCCGCTGAAGAAAGTCTTTTCTCAGTAATTTGAGCGAACCGTACATAGTTCGGGTGTAGGACACTCGAGTGACTGGTTATAGGCCAAGTGGGAGATTGTTGGACAGTTATGACCCATATCGTCACTATTTGTACTGATCATGGTGTTGTTGTACAAATTAACTATGTGACAAAGGAGATTGCTCTCTTATCATTTGTGATTAGATCACCAAGATATATAAATGATATGAGGTCCATATGATTAGTTCCTGGATTGAGATGATATGAGACAGTATCAATCCATGAAGGATTAATCATTAAATATCACTAGTCAGAGTATTATCGAGATTGGACATCGATAATGCGAAAATACTAGTAGTACACTTGTGCGCGTTGTTGATGAGTGGTATTTATATCACTTATTCCCACTCATTTGACCTAATATTTTGTATAGTTTCTTGAGTTTTGTGAACGTTTTGATATGTTTTGTGTTATTTTGTAGATAAATAAAGTTTGGAAAGCATTGGAGGCAATTTGGGGCAAAAAACGGACAAAAATGCGTCAACAGGGATATTTTGGTCTTTAGCGCGTCGCGACGCCAAGCCTTCCGCGTCGCAACGTCTAAAATGCGCCGAACAGTGCTAACGTGCACCGGGTCCACAAATCAGAATCTGAGAAAAGTTTGACTTTGCTAAAATGCGCCGTGCCACGTGTCACCATCACAGCCGATCTGCTAACATGCGCCACGTCATCGCCACGTCGTCGCCACATCACCGCCACGTCATCAGCCACGTCAGCAAGTCAACAAGTCAAATTGCCACGTGTCGTGCCACATCATCATCAGCCAATCAGGAAGTGACACGTGTCGCAATTCTATGGTGCCGACAGTCTCTTTCCCACGTGTCGCCACGTCGTCGCCACGTCATCGCCACGTCAGCATCAATTATTGGATATCCTATCCTTATCTGACACGTGGCGGATAAGAATCTCAGTGACCAATCAGAAGCCGCCACGTGTCACAATAATTGAAGCCCAACCACTCTGCCACGTGTCACCTTATCAGCTTATCCAGAATCTTCAAACCAGCGAACCAGAGCGTGCCACGTCGACAAATCTGGTGTCGCGACGCTGAGGACCTGGCATCGCGACGCTGGATCCTACCGAGGCCTATAAATTGAGCTCGAGATTTCAGAATTCAGTGCACCTTCCTCTCTCTTAAATTCTTTCTAAAGAGAGAGTTTCTCTCTCTAGATTCTTTAGTTTTTAGTTTTTTTTAGTTTTTTAGTTTTTTAATTTTTAGTTTTGTAATTAATTTTAATTACGTTTTTTAATAATAGTAATTTAATTTTTACTTTTTACTTTTTACAGTTTTTACTATTTATCATGAGAAGGTAACTTCCCAGCTAGGGTGAAAGGTAATTCTTTTACTGTTACTATTTAGATTAATCTCCCTTAAAAATAATATATTCACTATTTAAAATATTGACTTAAAAAGGATACCGCCAGATTGGTCGGTTGGTAATTCATTTTAATCTGGTTTAAACCTGACTAATAAAGGATACCGCCAGATTGGTCGGTTGGTAATTTAATTTTTGTTCCGCCTTTATGGCTGGTTGGACTTAATTTGACTTAATCAGGTTACCGCCTATATGGCTGGTTGGAGAAAGAATCACAAGTTTATATATTATTTTATGGGAGATATCTAAATTAGTAGTAGTAAAAGTAATTCCTTTTACCTTAGCATTTTATTTTATTTTACTTTTCAGTTTTACTTTATGTCTTTTACTTTTCAGTATTTTTACTTTATGTCTTTTACTTTTAAGTTGTTACTAGCCCTAGTTATGTGTTAGTTATCTGGAGTTGTGATGAATTCTAATATCACCGGTTTATAAGGGGTTATTTTATAGTTTGGGTAATTTAAAGGTTTACTTATTAAGTCTTAAGCTTAATGCTTCTTGTTGTCTGATCACCAATAAGATTGATGTGGTAAATCTAAAATGAACTAGACATAGAGATTTTAGGTTTCAGCCTTAGACTTAATAGCCCACGATCTTCCTTGAGGATAGATAACCCTTTAATAGATTTCCTTACATGATAGGAATATACCTGTCGGGCGGGGGTAGCCATAATTGGAACTTAAACTTAATGAATCCAGATAATTTGGTTGACATAGACATATGGTTCAATTGGGATAAACTGGGTATTTGCGTCTGACCATCGACAGAGACTTTTGCATAATTTAGTGTTCCAGGTTAGTAAACTGATTTATTACACAAACATAAAATAACCACTTCATCTTTTAAATGATATTAGAATGATTCACGACCCTAGATCTTTGTGTCTTTTGTTATTTTCCTTAGTATTTTCTTTTGTCTTTTTATTTATTTATTTTGTAAAACCACATTCAACCAATCAAACAATCATTCTCTTCTCCATTTAATTAGATATTTTTAAATAAATAGATTCAACAATTAATAACAACAGTAGGAATTAAGTCCTCGTGGGATCGATATTTTTATACTACTTGAACGATACGTGCGCTTGCGTTATACGTGTGTGTTTACGCCGGTCAAGTTTTTGGCGCCGTTGCCGGGGACTTATATTTCTTGAGTTGTTAATTTTGAAGCTATCCAGTTTACTTGTATCTAATTTTCTTTATTTTTATCTGTAATTTTTATTTCTTTATTGTATTTTCAGTTGATTGAAAAATGGAACACTACTGGGAGATTGAAAGATTACGAGCTTTACAAGAAGATACACCCCATATCTGGGAGCAACAGTCCGGTTTTCTGAGGCCTGTTGTCCAGCCCAACAATTATCACTGGATGCCAGAACCAAGCAATACTACATTTGCTCAACAGAACGAGATGGGGAGATGTATGATATGTGATGGTAACCACCCGACCGATCAATGTATATACCGTTTAGGGTGGCAGAGCTATCAAGATCCTTCATGGTATGACGAGCCATCACATTTCACATAACCACATTTTTCATCTTATCCACCATCTACCTATTATTTCCATCAACAATCAGAACCATCAAAGATTCACATGCTCAAAGATTGGCTTGTAGAACGGGAAGCTCAATTAGATGCACAAATTCAGAGACAATCAGAAATCCTTCAAATGATGACAGATCAAGTGAGACAATTAACAGAAAACCAGAACATCATACCTCAAGAACCAGTTTCAGATGACACTGATGAAGCCTTCGAGTACCAATCATTTCACAATGACACTTCAACAGAGGAGGAGGCTGAACAGTATCAACAACCAGAGGTATCAGTTCAGGAGCCCGAACAGGCAAAGTCTCGATTTGATTTTTATTATTCTGACTCTGACGAGGATGAAGCTGATCTATTTGTACCAACTGTACCAACAATGGAGGATCAAACTTTCAATCCTCAAAATGAAGATCTTGGAGCATGCTCTTCCATGATGTTTGATGAAGATCTACCTGAACCACCCATTTCAGTCGTATCAGAGGATGAAAACCTAATGTCAGAAACATCTTTACATCCTCAGGTAGATACTTATGGAGCATGCATTTCACAGATGACGGATAAAGAATTGAATATGGAAATTTTAAAATTCATCTGTGAAGAAAAGGTGGAGCAAGAAGTAGAGCAAATGGAGGAGCAAATGTCTGACCTTAATAAAGATCCAGAGCATTCAGGAGAAACATCGCTGTTTTGGGGAGTACAAATCAAAGATATCACCCAGAAGCTTGACAGAATGGAACTTCCATTCCAAGTCAAGCACCATATAAGACCTCCTGATTTTCTTTCTTTCTTTGCAGGAACCACTGGAACAACAAGGAGCAAAAAGGTGGCACGAGCACTGAATGGGACAAAACTCTTTTTGCCACCTTACCGTTGGAAGAGACCCTTCAAAAGCAACGCTCACGGGATTGTTCTTGATCGGACATCTAAAACGACATTGAAACCTCCTTAACAGATGAATTTCAGTCACGTCTGGCTGAAGACGAAAAATTTAGCGCTAGCAGGGAGGCAACCCATGCAATTTGTTGTAATATTTGTTTTCATATTTTGTGTGAACTTTTTAATTTGTGTGTTATTTTTGTAGGGAAAAGCACAAACGGAGCATTTTTAGACAGAAGGAAGGGCTTGAAAGGAGTGTTTGGCAAAAATGAAAGCTGATTCATTCGATGGCTGAATAATGAATGGATTCTTGAAACGCATCCTAATGGATTTATATACCAAACGAGTAGCGTATTGCGTACACAATTCCGTTGTCTTAATTATTGCTTTGATTCGCTTTTCTTGTAATTATCTTTATTTTCGTAGACAGGATCCAGACTTTTTGACCTTTCACGATTTCTTTTGTTGTTTAGCTAACAATCGTCCTTTGGAATATATTAGTGCTATTATTACTCACCCTTTTTAGGTACTATAAATTCAGCCCGTCATTGCACTTTTGAAGGCATCCTGATTTGAAAAAGAAATAAATAAAAAATGGAAGCCACTTCAAGAAGACGAGTTGAGAACATCTGTGTGTTTTGCGGTAGTAGTGTTGGTACTAAACCACAATACGTAGAAGCAGCACAGGAATTGGGTCGAGTATTAGCTGCAAGGAATATGCACTTAATATACGGCGGAGGCAATCTAGGATTAATGGGAATCGTTTCAAAGGCCGCACAGGAAGGAGGCAGTCACGTTTTGGGAATCATCCCAAAACCCTTGGCAGAGGCAAATCTTATTGGATCATCAAACGGCGAGGAACTGATCGTGCCAGGTATGTCTGAACGACTGGTAGAAATGATTAACCGTGCTGATGCTTTTATCGCTTTGCCAGGTGGCTTGGGTACATTGGAGGAAATATTTATAGTATTATCTTGGGCGAACCTGAACATACACCAGAAACCGCTTGGACTGCTAACGTTGATGGATTTTATGATTTTCTTTGTGTGTTTCTTGATGATGCTCGGAGAAATGGGTTCGTGTCAAAACCTATGAAAGAACTCCTCTTCACTGCCAGAACTGCTCCGGATCTAATAGACCAACTCATAGCCTATGAACCACAAGTTGACCCTATCCTTTCAAAGATAAATTGGTCCGAGGACGATCGTGGTAAGAGGCGTCGAATTAATCTGGATCTTAACCTTTAATTTCCTGTAGATTTTCAGCTAACCAGGTACGACCTTCTTAACTCTCCTATTACTGTTTAAGACATTGGGGACAATGTCTCATTTAGGTTGGGGGGAGGAAATTAGTTGATCAGTACCTTGTTTTAGTTTGTATGTTGTTTTTATTTTTAGTCCAAATTTTCGAAAAATACAAAAAAATTGAAAAATTTTCAAAAAAATTACATAAATATTTTGCGTTTAGTATTTTTAATTTGACTAAAAAAGGTGAAATTGGTAAGAGATAGCCGAGAGTAAGTGGAGTTTCCACTCCTGAGACGTATCTCAAGCCTATTTTCGAAACAAGTTAATTTTATTTATTTCCTTTTAAATTATTTAATTTGTGAATTCTCCATAAAACGGACTAAAATGGATCTTCATATGTTCTCAGTTAGCAATATTATCAACATATATAGTAACATACAGACATGAGCTAAAATTGAAAAGTTTGTAATATTCAGTGCTCTAGTTTAATTGGAGGAAACATCTCAAAAAGCAATGGAGTAGTAAAAAAAAAAAAAAAAAAAAACTTCTGAGATCCGAGTTATTAAGTTTGTAAGGGTGTTTTAACACCTAGTGCCCTAAAGCCAACTGGTTTGGGAGTCACTGGCCCAAAGCTCGTTACATGGATCGAAGATGCTGCAAAAATATATATATCTGAAGTCTGAGTAATTAAGTCCGTAGGGGTGTCTTAACACCTGGTACCCTAAAGCCAACTGGTTTGGGAGCCACCGACCCAACACTCACTACATAGATGGAAGATATTGTATATAAATAAAAAATAGAGAAAAATCAAAGAAAAAATCAGAAAAATCAGAAAAATTATTCCATTGCTATAAAAAGGTGTGAAATCTGATAGAACTTTAGGACAAAAATATTACTCTCTTATCAACTGCACTTATGACTGTTGTGGGCAAAAATGAGTTGATTAATATTTTGTTGGCTGTGTATATGGAGAATGGTAAAAAATAATCGGAGAGAATTTACTATTCAGTAATTTAGAATAAAACAAAACAACTAGTAACTTGGAGTAGAAGTTCACCTGATTAGTCACTAACATCTTTATTCTCTTTTCGCTTGTCTTTTTGCTTTTGTGTGCATTAGTTTTAACTAACTTCTTACTTTTGTAAAAATATTTGTGGGTATCTTGCTGTGTAACCCTCACGAGACTACAACTCGTCCACTAGGGACACCTAGGGGTTTAAAGGCTTGTTGCATACGCTAAATGCAACCGTGATCCCTACGAAAGTGGCTTAGTTAATTTTATTTTCATGTTATTTTATTTATGTTTTGCTCGAGGACTAGCAAAATGTTTAGGTTGGGGGTGTGATGAGTGGTATTTATATCACTTATTCCCACTCATTTGACCTAATATTTTGTATAGTTTCTTGAGTTTTGTGAACGTTTTGATATGTTTTGTGTTATTTTGTAGATAAATAAAGTTGGAAAGCATTGGAGGCAATTTGGGGCAAAAACGGACAAAAATGCGTCAACATGGATATTTTGGTCTTTAGCGCGTCGCGACGCCAAGCCTTCCGCATCGCGACGTCTAAAATGCGCCGAACAGTGCTAACGTGCGCCGGGTCCACAAATCAGAATCTGAGAAAAGTTTGACTTTGCTAAAATGCGTCGTGCCACGTGTCACCATCACAGCCGATCTGCTAACATGCGCCACGTCGTCGCCATGTCATCAGCCACGTCAGCAAGTCAACAAGTCAAATTGCCACGTGTCGTGCCACATCATCATAAGCCAATCAGGAAGTGACACGTGTCGCAATTCTATGGTGCCGATAGTCTCTTTCCCACATGTCGCCACGTCGTCGCCACGTCAGCATCAATTATTGGATATCCTATCCTTATCTGACACGTGGCGGATAAGAATCTCAGCGACCAATCAGAAGCCGCCACGTGTCACAATAATTGAAGTCCAACCACTCTGCCACGTGTCACCTATCAGCTTATCCAGAATCTTCAAACCAGCGAACCAGAGCGTGCCATGTCGACAAATCTGGTGTTGCGACGCTGAGGACCTGGCGTCGCGACGCTGGATCCTACCGAGGCCTATAAATTGAGCTCGAGATTTCAGAATTCAGTGCACCTTCCTCTCTCTTAAATTCTTTTTAAAGAGAGAGTTTCTCTCTCTAGATTCTTTAGTTTTAGTTTTTTTTAGTTTTTTAGTTTCTTAATTTTTAGTTTTGTAATAATTTTAATTACGTTTTTTAATAATAGTAATTTAATTTTTACTTTTTACTTTTACAGTTTTTACTATTTACCATGAGAAGGTAACTTCCCCAGCTAGGGTGAAAGGTAATTCTTTTACTGTTACTATTTAGATTAATCTCCTTAAAATAATATATTCACTATTTAAAATATTGACTTAAAAAGGATACTGCCAGATTGGTCGGTTGGTAATTCATTTTAATCTGGTTTAAACCTGACTAATAAAGGATACCGCCAGATTGGTCGGTTGGTAATTTAATTTTGGTTCCGCCTTTATGGCTGGTTGGACTTAATTTGACTTAATCAGGTTACCGCCTATATGGCTGGTTGGAGAAAGAATCACAAGTTTATATATTATTTTATGGGAGATATCTAAATTAGTAGTAGTAAAAGTAATTCCTTTTACCTTAGCATTTTATTTTATTTTACTTTTCAGTTTTACTTTATGTTTTTACTTTTCAGTATTTTTACTTTTTATGTCTTTACTTTTAAGTTGTTACTAGCCCTAGTTATGTGTTAGTTATCTGGGGTTGTGATGAATTCTAATATCACCGGTTTATAAGGGGTTATTTTATAGTTTGGTTAATTAAAGGTTTACTTATTAAGTCTTAAGCTTAATGCTTCTTGTTGTCTGATCACCAATAAGATTGATGTGGTAAATCTAAAATGAACTAGACATAGGGATTTTAGGTTTCAGCCTTAGACTTAATAGCCCACGATCTTCCTTGAGGATAGATAACCCTTTAATAGATTTCCTTACAGGATATGAATATACCTGTCGGGGGGGGGTAGCCATAATTGGAACTTAAACTTAATGAATCCAGATAATTTGGTTGACATAGACATATGGTTCAATTGGGTTAAACTGAGTATTGCGTCTGACCATCGATAGAGGCTTTTGCATAATTTAGTGTTCCAGGTTAGTAAACTGATTTATTACACAAACATAAAATAACCACTTCATCTTTTAAATGATATTAGAATGATTCACGACCCTAGATCTTTGTGTCTTTTGTTATTTTCCTTAGTATTTTTTTTTTATATTTATTTGTAAAACCACATTCAACCAATCAAACAATCATTCTCTTCTCTATTTAATTAGATATTTGTAAATAAATAGATTCAACAATTAATAACAACAGTAGGAATTAAGTCCTCGTGGGATCGATATTTTTATACTACTTGAACGATACGTGCGCTTGCGTTATACGTGTGTGTTACGCCGGTCAGTTGTGAGGGCATAACAACATAGTTCTCATATATTTGGGTATAGGATACTCATGCAAGTGTAGTAGGAGGTTGTGTTTTTACCGATGGTACGGAAAACAGCTTCGCTCTGGATAGACCCCTCAAAATTCCATTGGTAGTATGACTATGTGTCTATGGAAGTCCGAAATCAGGGTAGGTGTATTTGGTCTTAACCTGAGACTTGCACCGCTAATACTTGCGACAATCAATATACTTTGGTTTTAGGTTGTCCAGGGCTTTAGCAGGTTCTGTGTACGCCTCTGCTGGGTATATTGAGAATCGTAGTATGTTGGGTGTGATTTCAAGACGGAAGTATCACTCCAGTCATAGTGGAGATGATGATCACGCAGGATACGATACTGGTGCTTTTATGTACTGCAGTCATCGGGATAATATGACTAGGTCATGATTATCCGATATAGAGACTAGTTACCAGAGATCCGATATGTGCTTCGTACGGGGCAGACACAATTCCAGCCCCAGGCCTTGCACGTGACATCTGATACTGGATTGAAATACGCAATACTACGTATACTACGCCTGATATAGATCACATATTCCTGTAAGGATATTTATGGAGAATTTGGTAGGCATGTCGCTTTGCTAGAAGCTAACCTTGTCTTGTAGATCGGTAAAAATGTAGTACTAGGTACTTACGTGTTCGGATAGTTCGGTGACCGAATTTATTGCCAACATATCCGGGGATCTCATGGGTCGCTTCCCGAAGATTCGCCGATGACGTATGACTCGCACTTTAATTAATCTGGGATTAATAGATGAGGAGGAAATTAATCTGGGATTAATTACAGAGATATTTTATCTGGGATAAAATATTAATTAAGAGAGAGAGAACGATTAATTTGGAATTAATCGATAAAATAAAATAATATATTCGATATATTATACGAAATTGGATTTCGACGCAGAATGAAATTTAGAATTTAATTCGGGCGAACGAGTTAATTGAGAATTAATTCGTTAAGCGATGTGAATAGTGATTTTGCTAGACATAATTTTTTAATTACGTCGCAACGGAAAATTCGTTAATTTGGAATTAGCGAACCTGAGCCCGGGAGTGTTTGCGGACGCACTCACATTTCGAATTCAACTACGGCCACAAGTCACATCAAGCGTCAAATCATTAGTCACATCAAGCGTCAAATCATTAGTCACATCAAACGTCAAATCATTAGTCACTTTGAGTGATGTGACAACATGTCACTTGATTGATTGAGTGATGTGAATAGTGGATGTAGTGGTTGTAGCCTTTAATGGCTTGACTTTTGGAAAGCAAAATAAAGAAAATGAATTTTGGAAATATATAAGTGTATTAGATACACAAATTCACCCAACCACCAACACTTTTCTCTCTTTCTTCCTCTCCCTCTCACGCCCAAAATGGGTTGTTTTCCTCTTCTGGTTTTGGCCACTGCCGAGAACCAAGGAGAAGAAATGTAGTGATTTTTGTGGCAAAAATCAAGAGTGCTAGCACACAATGGAGACATACAAAGGTGATAGGGAAACCGAATTGTGTGCTTGGAATCATCAAACAAAGCTTCGAGCTTGATGAAGGACCATGGCCGAAATTTTGGAGAGCTCAAAAACTGCCACTGCCGAATGCACCTTGGAGGAGAGCTTGAAGTTTTTGTGTTCGTCGCATCGCTCAACCGCTCGATGTAAGTATTCCGCAACTTCCTCGATGTATTCACATGTTTGTTTCATCGCTTTAATCGATCCTTGGGACCTTAGAGAAACCCAATAAATACATCAATTTGACCAAGCCATGCAATCAGCCACAACTTCAAGTTAACTCGGCCCAAAAAATGGAGCTCATTCTAGATCATATCATTATCCCTCTCTTAAAACGGATTTTTCCTCGAATCCAAACCCGAATCATAGATAAAAATGACAAGATCAATGTGACGATAAATCCTGCAACAAAATAAAATAATATGGAAAAGAATGGTTAAGGTGAGCAAAAGTAAATAAAGGCAATAAATGATTTTTTTTCAATACTTTTCCCATCTCAGTCTCTCTATTCATACTCTCATTCTTAACTCCACTTGCAACCCCAAAGAGATTCTCAACTAGATTCACATTTGAAACCTTATTTAAAACAAACTTAATATGCCTATGTCGTTTCCTCAAACAATCAACACACTCATCCATAATCTGAACACACTCTACATATTCGGCCACATGCCCTATTTGTACCTCATGACTCATAGCCTTACAAGCAAATTCAGATTGCTCCACACGATATTCACCCTCAACAGTAACTTCAAGCACCTCATATGAATCATAAACAACCAATTCAGCATCACTAATGTTATCACTCACATCAATATCATCATTATCATCAACATCATCAACCACACTCTTATTCATAGAAATGTCAACATGTTTCATTTCATTACTCAAGGCTACGTTCATATCATTCTTCACTTCACATTTTGCTAATGACACACTCATAAAGTAGTTCTTTACTCCCAAATATAAGAGTGTCGAAGTAATAAAATAACCCAGTAAGTCCGGGATCAATCCAAATAGAATATATTTAATAAAAAAAATAATAATTCAATTGAAAAAAATAAAAAGACTGAATTGTTTGAAGTGATGGACAATTTTAAATTGGACTGCAACAATAAAAATAAAATATTAGGGCCAGGGGATCCACTTTTAATATTTCAAATTTAGAGAAATCTTACTTTTTATAATATATAAATTGTCATGATTACCTAGTTAATTTATTTTAGGAATTAATTATGTCAAAACATATAAAATCAACCATAAAGGCGGTGATAACATTGGTCTTTAACAAGTCCAATTAGGTACTCAATTATGCCAAATAAATAAAACCAGCCATAGAGGCGGTAACAAAGTTTGTCAATAATTAATCCAGATTTAAATTAAATATTAGTTTTTAGATTATAATTCATATATTATAATATAAATAAGATTAATATATATTCTCATATTAAGAGCTTCACCCTTTACCCCAACATGATGGAATTAGCTACTCATGATTTGAATAAGAACATGTATAATTTTATTACTGAAAGAAAAAAAGTACAACAAAGCTTGAAAAAATAAAACACACAAGAGTTGAAACTCCATAAATTTTCAGAGAAAACTATGGAATCCTCGGCTTTTCTAAGGTGCTGAGTACCTCTATTTATAGTAGAGAGCTCAACATTCTCCATGCAATTTGTAAATTGCAAAAACAATTTACAAATTACATGTTTAGTGGGAATTGACAATCCAACGAAAGGTGAAATGTCATTTCCCACATTTCTTTTTCTTTTTTATTTTTGTTTATGTTTTTTATAATAATTAAAATTACATTCAACACGCTTTAGATTTTTCATCAATTTCGACCTTGAAAAATTTAGAACTAGAAAATCTTTTAACACCAAAATTGTAGATATTTGAGTCTTATTACATCTGGAACTAGAATCGCCTCAATCTGATATCGGAGTAAAACGTTATGTCCAAAATACAAAAATTGCATAAAGTTAGAATTTCTGAAATTGTACACTGTTAGAACACCCTTTTAAGTTTCTATCCTCCAAAATCCAAATGTCACATCCATTTTTCTAGTTATGATTCCAAAGTATTATTTCACCTACATAAGAAATAAAAATCATAATAAAAATATATAAAAAATAAATTTAATTATTATTTCATAAATGTGTTAAATTAGGAGGATTAATGAAACTATAAGTGTAAAATGATTACTTTCTCTTTATTAAATATACATTTTTAAGCGAAAACTGTATAGTCCTTAGTAATTTAAGCGAAAACTAAAAAGACAAATTCTTATGCAAGTTAATAATTATTTTATTTCTTTCTAAATTATTAAATAAACAAATTCTCATGTACATTTTACCATTCTTCCATACACACATAAGAGAAAGTATCAATCAATTCATTATGCCCACAATATTCACATGTCTTGTTGAAAAGAGAGTAATATTTTTGTCCTAAAGTTATATCAAAATTCACACCTTTTGGCAATGATAGTTTATATATATACAGAAAAAAATAGTTTTTTTTTAATAATAACACATCTTTAACTCTTGTAACGAGCTTTGGGCCAATGACTCCCAAACCAGTTGGTTTTAGGGCACTAGGTGTTAAGACACCCCTACAGACTTAATTGCTCGAATCTCAGATGTCAAAAAGAAGAAGTGTCTGATTTCCTTAAGCTTTCTCTTTAACCCATGTAACAATCTTTGGGACAGTGACTCCTAGACCAGTTGGCCTTAGGGCACTAAGTGTTAAAACACCCATACGGACTTAATTGCTTGAGTTAGAGAGGTTAGGAAATCAAACATATTCACACACACATTTTTTTTAATTAAAACAACTCAAGCCCTATCGTTTTACGCGAACAGTCACTGCTCCCTGAGGCAAGATGTAAAGTTACTAAGTATAAGCTTGCTTATTATTATCTTTTTTAAAATAACTCAAGTCCTATTGTTTTATGCAAACAATCACTCCTTGCCGATGTAAGATGTCAGGTTACTAATTAAAAGTTTGGTTAGTTTTTTTGAATAAAAACATAAATTCCACTGCCTTTAGGTGCTACCTCCAACAAACTAGATAAATGAATATTACAAAATTTTCACTTACAACCCATGATCATATGTTACCGTGTATGTTGATAAACCTTTCAAATGAGCATATAAAGATCAAATTTAATCAATATGTTTGGAGAATTCACAAATTTAAATAATTCAAAAGAAATGAACAAAAATAACTTGTTACAAAATACATTGAGATTCGTCTCAGGAGCGAAAACTCCTTACACTGCCATTTTTAACAACAATTCCACTTGTTTAGTCAAAAATTTATTGTTCGTTGGTGTGTAATTTTTTGAATAAAAACACAAACAAAATCAACACAAAATAATTTTTTTACACAAAAAACAATAAATTTTATTTTTATTTTTTAAAGCAATAACACAAAAATAAAAATATTTTTTTACAAAAAGGAAAACACAAAAAAAATGAAAACTATCTAGTCAACTATCCCCTTCCACAAACCAAATTGAGACATTGTCCCCAATGTCTGAATAAGAGGAAGTAGAATTTAGAAGACATCATCTAGTTAGTGTGGAAAAAAATAATTGACTCAATAACATTACTATTTAACCCAAAAAAAGTTACAAAAGATTTAAGACCACTTTACACTTCTCGCCACGATCGTTATCTGACCAGTCCAACTTGGAAATAATTGAGTCGATTTTTGGTTCTTAGGCTAACAGTTGGTTGATTAATTCAACATCTTTCATGCAGTAAAAACAATATCTTTTGTTGATTTTGAAATGAACCCGAGACTTTTAGCATCCTTAAGAAATAATAAAAGAAAATCGAAAAAACGATATACATTAAGTAGTCCAATGGGTTTTCGGTGAATGTTCAAATTTGCCCTTAAGTACCTGTGAGTATTTCTTCCTACATGCCAAGTCCACCTGGCAAAGCAATAAAAGCGTCATCAAGATTAATTATTTCAGTATGTCTTTCAGACATACATGAGACAATGTATTCTTCTCCATTTATTTTTCCGATGAGGTTTTCGTTTGCCAAAGGTTAAGGAATGATCTCCAAAACCTGACTGCCACCTTTGTGCACGACTTTTGAAACGCATCCCATCAATCCAAGATCGCCACCGCCATATACTTAGTACATGGTTATTTATATCATAACTCTACCCAATTCTTTTGCTGCCTCAATAAATTCTAGTTTAGTTCCAGAGCTATATCCATAAAATACACAGATTTTAGTGACTCGTCATTTTAAATTTTTTTCCATTTTTTCTCTCTCTTATTTGGATTTGTCGAAGAGAGAAATGACGAGCTATATTTATGGATCGTGGAAAAGGATAAGTAATAAAAGCACTAGTACATGCAAAATGACAATTGTCAGATGATCAGTAAAATAGGTCATGAAAGTAAAAAAGTCTAGATACTGTTGGTGAAATTAAAATAAAGAAAATCAAAATAATAAATTAAAGTAAACCAAAAAAATCATTTAAAGTAAATAAAATCAAAACAATATATTAAAACAATATTTACTGGTAGTTGTGATTGTGGCTCACATCATCCTATGGTTTTACGTCCAGTAACGGCTTGAACGCCGTCTATGGGTTGATGATATGCTTCCCATATAATTTTCTTACAAATTGGAAAAAATGGTCTTTTAAAGTTAGATTTTTTAGACTGCATTACAGTCTTTCTTTTTGAAATCATACATGTAAATTGTGAATTAATCTATCAAATCCATTAGTATGGGTCTCAAGAGTCAATGATATATTATCTAATGACTCCTTACTGAAGCCATCTCTAATGGATTTAATTTTTTCTTCACGATTATTAGACATCATTCCTAAAGAACGACAACGACTGTTGCACATCCAACGTGCACATTTATAACAAATACCTAATTGTTCAGCTCTCCGTTTCTTAGCATATGTGCTTTTCTCCAAACCAGGTATGTAAGAGATATATGAATTAAGAAATTTAAGGACTCTCGTTTTAATCACTTTTTTTCTTGTAAATGTTTAATATTTTTTTGGGTGGTCGACGTGACTTGACATTATCTTTGAAATGTATTCTTGTAATATCCCGAGTTTTTTGGAACAGTTCTAGAAGGTTTTCGAATTTAAAGTTTAGGTTTTGGAACTGGTTGATGTTCGAAAATAAGAGTTTATGTATTGAAAAATAGGTCTGAATATTTTAAAGTGAAGCTTCATCGTGTTGGAAAACGCGTGGATTTGAGAACTAGTTACACGATTCATGTTTATATCATTATACACGTAAAAGTTTATTATTTTGACTATAAAAGTAGCAAATGAACTCCGATTGAGCTAATTTTTAAACCAGTGGACTCATTTTTTTTCGAGATGAACAACTTTTATGGTTAACACTTTTTGACATTTGCATCGTAAGGGCTTCAAAATGTAAATTTCCATAAAAGCCCATGCTAGAGACCTAGTAGCAATTTCACGGGGTCAAAATATAATTTCCAAAATCTTTCTATAAATACCTTAAGGTTTCTTGGAATTGTAGAAAAACCAAAAGAAACCAAACTCCCCCACCCTACCCCCCATCACTGTTAGAGAGAGAGAGAAATCGTGAGCTCGACGGCTGGCCATCGGTCTTCGCCAGTAGTCGCGCTAGTGAGAAAAGAGACGCCCGACCATCGTGAATCTGCTGGTGGCTAGTGATGGACCGAAACCACCGGCAACAGTGAGAAAGAGAAGAGAAAGGCTCGAGTATGGGTTTTCCAATCCCGGCTCATCGCTTCGTTTCACGGTAAGAGCCACCTATCAAATCAAAGCTCTTGGAGAGTACTACAAGTTGACGGTGATGGATTTTCCATTTCGTGCACGATTGCATGCAAAATGAGAAGAGAAGGCAATGGTGAACAATAACGTCGAATGAACAATAGCTCCGATCAGGATTTCATTGATTCCAGCACGTTCGTGGGATCGTTTGGAGTCCATTTATGCCCTTGAAATCTCGGTAAGACCTCTCGGTAAAAATCCGCTAATTTCAAGTTTATCGTTAAATGTTCGAATATTTATAGTAACTTTGTAGAATAATGTATTCATATAAATTAAATTGTTTGGGTATGAGTATATTGAATATTTATATTTGGTAGAATCCGGGTGGAAATGAAATGAGTTAGACCGATTCGATAAATTTTGCTAGTTTTCAGTAATAGTGGGTTTAATGTGTATTGATGTTTTCCTAAGAGTAAAGATAGATATGAGATATCTATGATGATATGATAATGTTTAGATAAATTCGGGTAGGTTAAGAGGGTTCGGGACCCTTTCGTAGCGTTAACGAAAACATTTTCAGAAGATTTTCTAAAAACAAGTAAACCGAGGATTCAAGTTAACTAGTGGCATGAATTAGTTTGTAATGATGTTTTAAAAATAAAAGAACTGAAATCATTGAAATCAGACTTAATTTGATTGTTCCAGAAAGATCCGGAATTTGTCATAGTAAAGTTAGGAATCCTGTAAAGTTGCGATTCTGACGGTATTTTGCCATTTGTTTTAGCAGACTTGACTATAACTGGAGCGCTCGCAAAACCAGGTAAGTAACCCATGCGATGAGAACTTGAATTGGTGAATTCATGTTATATATATATATATTGTTGGGTTTCTATTAAGGTCCCAAGGATGAAATCAAGCATAAAACACATGTGAATACACAACAAAGTATGGCAGAATCATACTCACATTGAACGGATTGGATGCGTCGAAGAACAAAACTTTGATCTCTTCTCCAAGATGTGCTCGGCAGTGACTGGTTTTGCCTCCTCCATTTTCGGCCATGGATGTCCTCCATTGATGCACCAAGCTCCAAGCTTTCAATGACCATTCCATGCTCATGTGTTCGGTTCCCTATCACCTTAGGATAACTCTTTTGTGTGCTAGCACTTTGATTTTGCAACAAAATCATCATCTTGCTTCTCTTTTGTATTCACCAGTGACTGATTTTGGAGAAGAAGAAGTTGGCTCAAAGCCGAATGGGAGAGAAGGAGGGAAAGGTTCCAAACCGTGAAAGATGGAGAGAGAGAGAGTAAAAGAAATGTGTTAAGTGTATTTTATATTTATTTTCCAAAAATAAATCAAATACGAAAACCATTTCAAATCTCAAAAGTCAAAAAGCAAAAAATAATCAATGCTTTCCAACTACCAACATCAATCAACAGTGACATGTTATCTCATCACTCAAAGTGACTAGACATCACATCAATCGATTGACGATTGATTTGACGCTTGATGTGACTTAAGTACCGCACTCGAATTCGAAATGCGAATGCGCTCGCAAACACTCTCGGGATCAGGTTCGCTAATTCCAAATTAACGAATTTTCCGTTGCGACGTAATTAAATATTTATGCCTAGCAAAATTACTATTCACATCGCTAACGAATTAATTCTAAATTAACTCGTTCGCCCGAATTAAAATCTAATTTCAATTCCGCGTTGAAATCCAATTTCGTATAATATATCCAATATATTATTTTATCGATTAATTCCAAATTAATCGTTCTCTCTCTTTAATTAATATTTTATCCTGGATAAAATATCTCCGTAATTAATCCCAGATTACTTTTCTCTCTCATTTAATTAATCCCAGATTAATAAAGTGCGAGTCATACTTCATCGGTGAATCTTTGGGAAGCGACCCATGAGATCCCCGGATATGTTGGCAGTAAATACGGTCGTCGGACTATCCGAACACGTAAGTACCTAGTACTACGTTTGTACCGATTTACAAGACAAGGTTGGCTTCTAGCAAAGCGCCATGCCTTCCCAATTCTCCAGAAATATCCTTATAGGAATATGTGATCTATATCAGGCGTAGTATACGTAGTATTGCGTATATCGATCCAGCATCGGATGTCACGTGCTAGGCCTGGGGCTGGAATTTTGTCTGCCCCGTACGAAACACATATCGGATCTCTGGTAACTAGTCTCTATAATCGGATAAACATGACCTAGTCATAATATCCCGATAGCTCGAGCATATAAGAGAACAAGTTCCGTATCCTACGTGACCATCATCTCCACTATGACTGGAGTGATACTTCCATCTCGACATCACACCCAACACACTACGATTCTCAATATACCCAGAAGAGGCGTACAGAGAACCTGTTAAAGCCCTGGATGACCAAAACCAAAGTATATTGATAGTCGCAAGTATTAGCGGTGCAAGTCTCAGGTTAAGACCAAATACACCTACCCTGATTTCGGACTTCCATAGACACATAGTCATACTACCAATGGAATTCCGAGGGGGTCTATCCAGAGCGAAGCTGTTTTTGTTACCATCGGTAAAACACAACCTCCTATTACACTTGCATGAGTATCCTATACCCAAATATATGAGAACTATGCGTTGTGCCCTCACAACGCGCACAAGTGTAATAATAGTCTTTTACGCATTTATCGATGTCCAATCTTGATAATACTCTGACTAGGGATATTTAATGATTAATCCTTCGTGGAATGATATTGTCTCATATCATTCTCAATCCAGGAAATAGTCATATGGACCTCCTATCATTTATACATCTTGGTGATCTAATCACAAATGATAAGAGAGCAATCTCCTTTGTCACATAGTTAATTTTTACAACAACACCATGATCTGTACAAATAGTGACGCTATGGGTTATAACTGTCCAACAATCTCCCACTTGGCCTATAGCCAGTCACTCGAGTGTCTGACACCCGAACTATATACGGTTGGCTGGCTCAAACTACTGAGGAAAGGCTTTCGTCAGCGGATTTGCATGATTATCGTCTGATGCGATTTATAGGATCATCACATCGCCACGATGTATGATCCGAACGAATCAAATGAATATCGAAGTATGTATCTGGATCGTTGATGAGACCGTTAATTCTTTAGCATGTGCTGAAGCCTAGCTTAGCTACTAACAGAACTATATCTAATTTAATTAGATTTGTTATCGGCCCAAATGGCTTCTATTACTGCCTCAGCTGTAGCAATAACCCGCATTTGTTGTTTATTCGGTAACAGTATCTTGTTTGGAAGATTTCCAGCTCACTGTTCCGTTATTCAAACTGTATAATACCGTTGTTATGACTTTTAGTCATTATTATCGGTTATGATACTTGCAGCAGTGATCCCAGTCACTATAAGTTTTCCTTCTCGATAGTTTAAGACAGCATCATTAGTTCCTCTAAGATACTAAAGGATGTTCTTAACATCAATCCAGTGACTATCACTTGGATTGGCCTGATTGTTACTCCATATGCTCAAAGCGTATGAGACACCAGGTCAAGTACATTTTTCAATGTACGAGTTCTCGGAGAATTTTTTTATGAAAGCCAAGCTTTCACCGATTGTTATGGGAATATCATTTCAAGAAATGACATATATTATCATTACTTAGGAATTTTGTCAGTGCGTTCCCACTAACCTCCTTATATACACAAGAATCATTTTCGTTTTGAATTAAATCATACACCATTATGATTATATCAAAACGATATAGTTCCAAGAACTCAATGCTTGCTTTAATCCATACATGGATCGAATTAACCTGCAAACCTTATTTGCTTGTTTTGGTACGACAAAACCGTCAGGATGTTGTAAACATCCTCCAAAAGGTTTCCGTTAAGGAAATCAGTTTTGGCATTCAGCTGTCATATTTCATAAATGAAACATGCAGCATCAGCAAGCATTATCCAAATGGATTTGACAATGGCAACAGGTTAAAAGGTTTCATCGTAATCAACATAATGTTGATAACTCTACCTTTTTGCTACAAGCCTAGCTTAGCACGTTGGTATGTTGTCTTCCATGTATGTCTTCCTTGAAGACTTATATAGTACCAATAGGCACAATGCCTTGCTGTACATCAACTAGTATCCAAACATAGTTGGTATACATGGAATCCATTTCGAACTTCATGACACTTTGCCATAATAGGGAGTCGATACCTTGTATCACTTCCTCATACGTAGTCAGTTGGTATTCCTCAATAAGATTAACATCTTTATGAGGTGAGATCAGAAACCCATACCCCATGTTGTTTTCTGATTCTCTCCGACTTACGTGGTTCTTATGTATTCGAAGATTATTGGTATAGTTTCATCCTTGATGAACTATTTATGTTCCATTAAGGAATCGGTGCCTGGAACAGTATTACTCCGATTTTCATCGAGTTTTACTTTCCTCCCACTTACCACTGCATATAGGTATTCCTCTAAGGAAAACCGCATGGTGAGCAACAATTACATTGTTCTCTAGTGAGTTGTATAAGTACTATACTTTGGTTTCCCTAGGATAACCTAGGACTTTGGCACTTATCCAATTTGGGTTCTAGTTTGGTATCATCCAAACATATGCCTAGCATACCCAAATGTTTAGGAATGAGAAACCTGGTTTCTTTCCTGTTCATATCTAATATATATTTGTCAAACAGATTTTATGGAACCTTATTCAAAATAAGTTTTGCACTGTTAATACATATCCGTTGAAGGAAATGGTAGCTCAGAGCGACTCATGATTAACCTTATCATGTCCAACAAAATTCGATTTCTCAGTTCGGACACACCGTCAAATTGACGTGTTCCGTGAGGAGTCCTCATTGAAAGAATGTTATACTCTTTCAAGTATGTGAGAAACTTATTGCTTAAGTATTGTCATCATGGTCTAACCGTGATGGTTTGATACTTTAGCCGATCTGTTTGTCAATTTCTTGTCGAAACTCTAAAAGTTTCCGATTTGTGTTTTAAAAGAAACACATAACCATAACGCGATACCACATCCGTAAAGGTCACGAAACATTCATATCCACCTCTAGCCTAGCTAGATATGGGCCCACTTACGTCACTATGAACAAGGGCTAACAGATCGGTGGCACTTGCACTTTTACCAAGTAAAGGTGTTTTTAGGCACTTTGCCCAATAAACTAGATTTGTAGGCATCATTTGAATAGAATCAAATTTGTCCTAGTACCCACTCTTCGAAAGTGTGGATATACGAGTCTTGTTTAATTGTGTCACAGACAACAATGCCACTTTTAAGTCTCAACTGATCAAATCAGATTTGAGCTATTTGTTTGTCGTATTATACATTTGAGATTTATTTATATTCAAAATATAAATACTGTTATTCACATCTAATGTGTTTATCTCAATATCATCTTTATATAATAAAACACTTTAGTGTTCTAGAATATAAAGGTATATCCGCAACGGATTATACACTGATATAGAGATAATGTTCTTAGTCAAACTAGTTACATTATAACAGTTTCATAATTTAAGTACATACCCCAGGTTAATTTTATGAACTTAGGTATCTACGGTTAAAACATCGACTGTTGTCCCGTTTACTATCCGCAGATTAAATCTGAACTGAAGTCAGTATCCTGCTAATCAGCAGATTCTGCACATCATTGCATATTTATGTACCACACTAACTATCTAAAATCCAATTTTAATACTAGTTGTGAACACGTTTATGACAAACATATTTGAAGTCGGAGCCTTGCTCGTCTTCAATTCCTTCATGTCTTTTTATCTTCCCAGAAGATTATAATGATTTTGCCTTTGCCCTTTTCACACCCCAGAAGTCTTTGGCCAAGCCTTGGCCTTCTAGAATGTCGAAATAAGGTGCGCCTTGCGCTACTTACCTTATTGAAAATTTTGGCTTTGTCTCCTTGAGAATAGCCATTAACTCTCCAAGAGTTTACTATTGCAATAAATAATTCTAAGATCTAATATATGAAGATATTTAATTTCATCATCAAGGTACAATGATCTAATCCTTAATTATGATGACAAAATTAAAGTGTCATTGCGGTAAGCATAATGGATTAAGCACTAAAGTTATCATCACATAAATCTTCCAAAGATTATGTTCTATGACCGGCGTAAACACACACGTATAACGCAAGCGTACGTATCGTTCAAGTAGTATAAAAAATATCGATCCCACGAGGACTTAATACCTAAGCTATTAATTTTATGAGGTCAAATGATTACTAGTATCTAACAGGTTGTTTGATTGATTTGAAATGGCGACGATTCTAAATTTAAAGACAAGTAAATAAAATTGTTCGAAAGTAAATTTTAAGAAAATTCAAGATTAAAAACTATCTAGGGTTGTGAATCTTTTCAATATTATTTAAAGATGAAGTGGTTATCCTATAGTTGAGTAATATATTGATTTATTAACCTGGAACACTAAATTATGTGAATGCCTCTGTCGATGGTCAGACACAAATACCCAGTTTAACCAATTGAACCATATGTCTATGTCAACCAAATTATCTGGATTCATTAAGTTTAAGTTCCAATTATGGCTACCCCCGCCCGACAGGTATATGTCTATCCTGTAAGGAAATCTATTAAAGGGTTATCTATCCTCAAGGAAGATCGTGGGCTATTGAGTCTAAGGTCTTAAACTTAAAATCCCTATGTCTAGTTCATTTTAAGTTTACCTAATCAATTTTATTAATGGCCAGTTAATAAAAAGCATTAAGATTAAGACTCAATAAATAAATCTTTATATTACCCAAACTATAATCTAACCCTTATAAACCAGTGATATTGAAATTCATCACAACCTTAGATAACTAACTTAGTTATGACACATGGCTAGGGCTAGTAAAAACTTAAAAGTAAAAGCCATAAAGTAAAAATGCGAAATAGTAAATGAGGTAAAGTAAATACTGAAAAGTAAATAATAATAAAATAAAATGTTAAGGTAAAAGGAATTACTTTTACTATTTACTAATTTAGATATCTCCCATAAAATAATATATAAACTTGTGATAATATTACCAACCAGCCATATAGGCGGTAACCTGATTAATTCAAATTAAGTCCGACCAGCCATAAAGGCGGTATGATTTGTCCATGAACCTGCCATATAGGCGGTAAGAAAATTTAATTATCAACCAGCCATATAGGCGGTATCCTGGATTAGTCAGGTTTAAACCGATTTAAATTTAATAGCCAACCGACCAATATGGCGGTATCCTTATTAAGTCAAATTTGAAATAGTAATATATTATATTTAAGGGAGATTAATCTAAATAGTAACAGTAAAAGAATTACCTTTCACCTTAGCAAGGAGAAGTTACCTCATCATGGTTGAATAGTAAAACTGAAACAGTAAAAACAAGATAAATTACTATTACTATTACAGAAAGTACTTCCTATTACAGAATGTAATTAAAAATTAATTACAAAACTTAAATTAAAAGATATTAGAGAGAGAAACTCCCTATTTACATCAAAGAAATGAGAGAGAATGGTGCAACTAAAACTGAAATCTCGAGCTCAATTTATAGACAATTTTTGCGTCCAGCGTCGCGACGCCAAGGGCTTCAGCGTAGCGACGCTGGACCTGTTTACTTTGGTCCACGCGGGTTGACCACGCGCATTGTCGGCATAATCTCGTGATGACACGTGTCACGCGGTAAAGGTGGTGCAATGGGAAGACGACACGTGGCAGACGGTGATTCGCTGAACTATCGGTCTAATGAACATCTGACACGTGGCACGCGTTTAGGATTGGTCCAATGAGAGATTAACACGTGGTAGCATGTGAGTCGCCGGTGATTCGGTCCAATGAAAACTCGACACGTGTCACGCACTTGCTTTAGTACAATGAGATTTCGACACGTGGTATACGGCGCATTTTAGCTGATCTTCTGTGATGATGACACGTGGCAAGGCGCACGTTAGCAAGGTCGGCGCACGTTAGCAAGTCCATTTTCTCAGATTCTGACACGTGTCCCTCGGCGCACGTTAGCATGTCCGGCGCACTTTAGGCGTCGCGACGCTATGAGTCTTGGCGTCGCGACGCGGACAAATTACCAAAATGCCCATTTTCTCAATTTTCACTGTTTTGCTCCAAATCACCTTCAGAATGTCCTGAAACTTTATTTATCTAGAAAATAACACAAAACACATCAAAATATTCACAAAGCTCAAGAAAATATACAAAATATTAGGTTAAATGAGTGGGAAATAGTGATAGATTTACCACTCATCATTCTACTATTTGCTTAACTCCGGGCTTAGGCCTAATATGTTATTTTATCAAATAAAGTAACTTATTAGTTTCTAGGACCATCTTGCAATTATTCCCAATTTGAAAATTAAACCATTTAAATACATTTTCCCTAGGATTATGTTTTAAATGCCAATCTTTCAATTTTATCTTGATTCTAATAGTCCAACTATTTAATCAACGATTTAGGTACTTTATATTATAATGATTACTATAGTCTAACTATTTTAATCAACTATATTTTAATAGATTGAATACAGTCCAACTGTTAATAAAACAACGATTTTAAATATTAGTCCAACTAACATTTAATTTATTTGACTAATATTTGAATGAGCGCGTATGTCAAGTTATTAAATGAATATTGCAAATCTAATACTTGCCTCCCACTATTTTTCGGCGAGCCTCTAACCCTCTGTCGAGTACTCGGGAAACCGTGTTTCCTAGTGGGCTAGGATCCCGTTAAATGTCATATAATCTTGACTTTGGCCAACAAATTGTATGATAATTAACTAGGTAGATCTCTAAGATCAATTGGATCCCATCCAATTCCTAGATCCAGTAGGGGAACATCCAAGTCCGAAACATATATATTATATATGCCAATATGTCCAATAAATTACCTAACCTTTTTCCTCTGAATCAACTAAGCCTTGGCTTTGGCACAACAAACTTAATGATCCCAGTTAAGCGGAACCCATTGACCATGGAAAGCTTCGTAATCAATGTCGATGGACAAGAAGTGGTCTTGACTTTGGCCAACAAACCACAACTTGGACAAGACACCAATATGGACAAGACATCAAAGCCTTTATGATTCAAACACATCCTCGATGGACAAAGGTCTTGACTTTGGCCAACAAACCAATGCCAGTCTTGGATCTTGAGTAAGAATCAATCAATGGAAGGAAAAACGCTTAATATTTTGTGAGGGTTTTTTCGCGTGCGAATTGGCAACCAATTTATTATCCTTGTTAAGGTCTCATCATCATACACCCTTAAACATGCATTCTAAATACATAATAAAGTGAGTATAATTAAATAATAATGATATGCGGATGGATACTTTACACAATGATCCTAGATCAAATCTCTCCCGCTAGCATAAGTATTTGCTTCTACCCGTTACACTACACTTCTAAAGAAACCTCATTTACATTGAGGGGAATAGGTGAGAAGAGAATACAAAGAGTATGGAGGTAATAGGCTGGACACGCAGGTCCAATTTAATTAATCCCAGATTAATAAAGTGCGAGTCATACTTCATCGGTGAATCTTTGGGAAGCGACCCATGAGATCCCCGGATATGTTGGCAGTAAATACGGTCGTCAGACTATCCGAACATGTAAGTACCTAGTACTACGTTTGTACCGATTTACAAGACAAGGTTGGCTTCTAGCAAAGTGCCATGCCTACCCAATTCTCCAGAAATATCCTTATAGGAATATGTGATCTATATCAGGCGTAATATACGTAGTATTGCATATATCGATCTAGTATCGGATGTCACGTGCTAGGTTTGGGGTTGGAATTGTGTCTGCCCCGTACGAGCAGCACATATCTGATCTCTGGTAACTAGTCTCTATAATCATATAAACATGACCTAGTCATAATATCCCGATAGCTCGAGCATATAAGAGAACAAGTTCCGTATCCTACGTGACCATCATCTCCACTATGACTGGAGTGATACTTCCATCTCGACATCACACCCAACACACTACGATTCTCAATATACCCAGAAGAGGCATACACAGAACCTGTTAAAGCCCTGGATGACCAAAACCAAAGTATATTGATAGTCGCAAGTATTAGCGGTGTAAGTTTCAGGTTAAGACCAAATACACCTACCCTGATTTCGGACTTCCATAGACACATAGTCATACTACCAATGGAATTCCGAGGGGGTCTATCCAGAGCGAAGCTGTTTCCCGTACCATCTGTAAAACACAACCTCCTATTACACTTGCATGAGTATCCTATACCCAAATATATGAGAACTATGCCGTTGTGCCCTCACAACGCGCACAAGTGTAATACTAGTCTTTTACGCATTTATCGATGTCCAATCTCGATAATACCCTGACTAGGGATATTTAATGATTAATCCTTGGACTGATACTGTCTCATATCATTCTCAATCCAGGAACTAATCATATGGATCTCCTATCATTTATATACTCTGGTGATCTAATCACAAATGATAAGAGAGCAATCTCATTTGTCACATAGTTAATTTGTGCAACAACACCATGATCTGTACAAATAGTGACGCTATGGGTCATAACTGTCCAACATATATAGATGATTGAAATATTAGGATAAAATAGGATAGTTAAAAAGTGGTTTTGAGTACGGAGTTCGAGATTACGTATGGTTAAGATAATCGACCACCACATGTATGAATTTTTCTAATGCTATGATATGAAGTGAAATGTTTGATGAGGTGGATGTCTATTGATGTATGTCATTGTATGAACCTGTAATGGTATGCATATGTATATATATATAAGTATATGAACACATGTTTGTATATATATGATATGATAAGATAAATATGATTTGAGTGTATAAGATCAGTAAAGAGAACAAGTTATGATTTCTGAATTTGTATTATCACGTGTAGATGTGCGTTATTGGAATAAGTTTGTCATTGAGTAATGCTTACGATTAAACTGTATAGAGGTTGGGTTGGTATAAGTTAAGGCTTTCCTGAATGATAGAAGTACGTGATTGATATGATACATATATGAATGGAAATATATGTTTAGTAAGATACTATATTAATGTTTTCAGATACAAATTCTGAAACGGAATATGTTTGATTGATAAGTAAAAGATGTGAGGACTGCTAAAGGCTATGGTATCTGAATTCGAAGTAATATGTATATTCATATGTTTGGTGTATATACATATGTGTATGACTATCTTGATGATAAAATAATTTTTTTCATGTTTGTACTTGTGTATAAGTAATTGTGCGATGAGTTTATGTTTGTGATATGTGTGCATGCATGTATGTTTAATTGGTTGATGATCTTGTGGTGTAGTAGTCGAGCTGGTTAGTAATCCGTTCGAACGACATTCATCTCATACCTATTCTAAAATAGATAACGAGTCTTGTACGAGTATTGTATGTATAAGCCAGTGATAAGTTCATGAAAGTGTACTTTGAACATCACTAATTCGCCTTGATTATCATGTATTTAATCTTAATTATGGTTTATTTTATGTTTTATTATTTGGAAGCAATGGATCATGGATATTGGAGCAATTACATATGTTTCGGGACATTGCGGACGCATCGGAAGTACATGGGAAGAGCGGAAATAAAGAAAGCACAAGACCAGAAAAATGGCATTGCGTCGCGACGCCCAACCTTGTGGCGTCGCGAAGTGACATCAACTGCACTCCATACTGAAATCCAGAAAGTTTGGCACCGCGGCGCCCGGAAGACCCCAGAAACTTAATTTTGTCGTGTTTGATGCGCATAATGACTCCTGGACTTCCCTATATAAACCCAAGTTCGTCCAAAACCCTAAGAGAGGAGAAAAACAGAGAGAAAACACACAACAAAGAGTTGAAGTCACATATTTGAGAGAGAAGAACGAGGAAGCTTCATGCCAGACATGATGCTCCTCCGATCTACTAAGGCTATGTCTCTCTTCTATATGAAGAACTAATCTACTAGGCAAAACTATGGATGAAATCTTGTAATTAAGTTCTTATGTTCATGTTTTTTATTCCTGAATGTTCATAATGTTTAATACAATTGATATCTTGCTTTTCTTTATTATCTTCTTATTTATAATCCAGAGATTGTGTTTTACCAACTTGCATATATGAATAGTCATACTTCTTTTATGTGTGATTGGGAACCCGGTTGTGACTGGTAATGTTGTTTTATGAATTGATCTTCTGTGCAGTATTGTCTGAGGTTATATTATCGATGTTAGATAGGTAATAACGATAACATTGTGTGCTGTTAACATAAAGAAAACAATTCATCGATTACCTTAGAATTTAATATGTTTTGATTGAAATATCTTCTGATTGTTGGTTTGGGATGTGAAACCTTCAATTGAGTGATAAAAAGAATCAAGTACTGAATATATGGATTTGTTACAAGAGAGATTCCCAACGCTTTGCTGCTTTTCTCTACTGATAACTCTTGCGTACTTTTCATCATTTTTATTTCACATTACCAATTAAACATTTTTCTTTAATCAAGTTATTGCTAACATTTTCTTTAAGTGAATTAGTTCCTTGTAACCATCTCTCTGAGGAATTGACACCCCAACTATACTACGATAACCGCAAGTACTTTTTGGGTGGAATCAAATTTTGGCACCGTTGCCGGGGAGACGATTTACAATCAACAGGAGCAGGTTTGCTTGGTCAACAACAAAGCGGTAACTTCGTTCCATCTTAATTTTTTATTTTATTATTTTACATAGTTATTTTATTTCAATTTCGGTTTTAGTTTAAATTTTTATTTTAGTTTAGTTTCTTTTATTCATGTTTCTCGTAGTATTTTGTTTTGAGTGCATGCCTAGGCTTAGGGATCAGTTGGGTAGATTTGTTAGAGTCAACGAGGAAGACTCAGACTCATAAAGTTTGTTTGACAATTTTTTTGCCACACCATCTACATCTAGCACACATACCATGAATGATTACTAGAGGCCACCCATTAGGTCTCTTGAGGAGTACCTCCACCCCACTCACACAGCTACACCATCATGCATAATGTTTCTTCATAATGCGCCACATATAGGCTTTAAACCGGGAATGATAAAATATCTCCCAACCTTTTATAGTTTGGAGAATGAGAACCCTTATGTGCATATTAGGGGATTTGAAGAGGTTGTAGCAACCTTCCATGACTGATTTGGGACCACCGACACAATTAGACTTAAGTTCTTCCCTTTTGCCATTAAGGATAGAGCTAAAAGCTGGTTGTAATCTTTAAGACCTCGTTCAATAGGATCATGGGGTGATATGACACATGCATTCTTTAATAAATACTTCCCACACCATAAGACTAATGCCCTGAAAAGACAGATCTCTACCTTCTCCCAGAAAGACAATGAACCTTTATCAAACTTTGGAGAGGTTTAAGGAAATGTTAGCTAGTTGTCTTCACCATGGGTATGAGAGTTTGCATTTAGTAAGTTATTTTTATGACGGTCTAACCCCTAGAGAGTGCCAATTCATTGAGACAATGTACAATGGTGAGTTTATATGAAAGGACCATGATGAGGCATTAGAGTACTTAAATGACCTAGCCGAAAAATCCCATACTTGGACCGGACCTAATGCCTTGGATAGCACTGATAGGACACGTTCCACTCCTTCTTATGGAGGCATACACCACTTTAGGGAAGAAGATAGTCTTAAATCATAGGTTGAGCTATTAACTAGAGAGATAAGAGCCTTAAAAGCCAAAAATAGCAAGACTATGCATGCGGTAGCCCAGTTAGAACCCCAATGGGTATGTTTTATGTGTAAGATGATTGACCATCTAGCACAAGAGTGTCATATATATGGTGAGATGAGGGAAACCTATGAGGAACAATGCAATACCTTAAGGATGTACAAGAAGCATTATACATCATATTCAGCCACTTATAATCCTGGTTGGCGGAACTACCCAAATTTCAGTTGGAAACATGAGTCTCATCAGCCTAGTCAGACACCATAACCTAAATGTTACAATGCCCCCCAGTATCGCACACCTACCATTCCTAGAAATTCTTTAGAGGACACTATGCATGCATTTACAGAGGCCCAGAGTAAAACTAATCAAAGGTTTGATCATTGATAGCTCAGGTGGTTGAAGATAATAAGGAGATAATTAGTCAAGTCTCTAAATTAACTAACGTGTTAAGTGTGTAGGAGTCAGGAAAATTCCCATCTCAGGCACAACCAAATCCACAAGGGCAACATATAGCACAGACTAATCATGAGGCATCCAATGTAAAATGTGTTAATGCCATAATCACTAGGAGTGGTAATAAGATAGGCTTGCAGGACACCTCCAACATTATAGGTGACCCCAAAAATATTAGAACCAATATTCCTCAGGAAGAACAAGTGCCACATATCCCAGTTAGAGTACATTTCCCTCAAGCTCTTAAGCCTACAACGAAAGCTACAGATCCAAATGGTGAGATCCTAGAACATCTAAAGCAAGTAAAGATTAACCTTCCTCTGTTATATGTGATCAAACAGGTTCCCACATATGCGAAGGTTTTGAAAGATCTATGCACTATAAAAAGAAAGCATCATGTGAAGAAGACTGCATTCCTAACAGCGAAAAAAAGTACAGTAATTGACTAGAGGGCCCCACCAAAATACAAAGATCCGGGATGCCCCACTATTGCTTGCTACATTGGCACACATGAGTTCGGTCAGGCTTTATTCGATTTAGGTGCTAGTGTTAATATCATGCCATATTCTATTTATCTCCAGCTCGGACTTGGAGGGATTAAATCTTCATCTGTGGTTACAGTAAGTTGATCGCTCTTTCAGAAAAATGTGGGGGAGTAGTTGAGGATGTTTTACTTCAAATCTATAAATTCTACTACCCTGTTGGTTTCCTGATTTTAGACACTCAATCTGTGGTTAACACTGAGCCAAAAATTTCACTTATCTTAGGTAGACCTTTTCTTGCTACAACTAATGCCCTTATCAATTGCAGGAATGGTCTCATGAAGATATCATTTGGGAATACGACACTGGAAGTAAATATTTTTCATGTTAAGAAACAACCACGAGATGATGATGAGTGTTAGTACACATACCTGATAGACATAGTCTTATCGGAGACAGGCTCTACACAAAATGAATCTAACCCTCCCTAACTGGAACTGATTCCAAAGAACTGTAAAAAGAGGAAAAAGAGAGTTAGTACTCACCTAAAGATGATCCCTGGAAAGTTAAAACGGAGGTTGAGCCAATTTTTCGTTCCGTGCAGCCTATAATCTCAGCCATCAGTAGACCCTGGGGGATCCATGGATAAACTGCAACAGTTAGATAAAAATTCTTTTTCATGTCTTCATCACCAGTGTCTACCAAAGAAGAAAGAACATGGGACTATTTGGTCCGCTACATGGAAGCCACCATGACCATTTTGGTGATTGCGTCTGGCTGAAGACGTTAAACTTAAAGCTAACGGGGAGGCAACCCTTGCATCTGTATTTATTTTATTTTATTTTGTCATTTTCTTTACTTCAATTTTTATTTTATTATGTGCTAATTGCATGTTTATTATTTGCATGAGTATTCATGCAGGTGTTAGCACAACCCATACAGTTCACACAACCAAAGTCTCACCAGCAGGAGCCTAATCCACTCCATGTCTGATAGTGTTGTTCCTCACTCCTTTTTATTATTTTTATCTTACATTAAGAACAATGCAAGTTTTAAGTGTGGGGTGTATGCATGTAGTGATAATACCTATTATACAAAAAAAATTTATTTTATTAAGTCCTTAATAGTAAATCATATGTCTAATGATGAGTATTGTTTGCATTAGGATGAAAACTTAGAAATGATAAGTTCATAATGTACTTTTATCTGATGCCTTGAGTAGTTGATCTAGGTGTAGGACACAAAAATGGGCGAAGCTGTCCCGGGCTCGCGGCCCGGTTGGGAGTACGGAATAGCCCGTGGGGGAACTAAACCGGAGAAATAACATGGAGTCGCCACCGGTGTGAACCGAGAAAATGATTTAAGGCCGCACTCACCCCTCGCAAGGGAAGACCTCAAACAGTTGGGTTCGGAATGGTCCCTTACTTATGCCACTTGTAATGATATGATTTGTGCAATAATCTAACCAAGCCTAAGCGACATATATTTCCAAGGATAATCTACTTCTTGTTGAGATCTAATATAGGTCCCAAGATCAACAAATCAAGCATAAAAACGAGTATGAACACATCAAAGGAGTAAGGCGGAAACATAACTCACATTGAATGGTTTGGGATGCAACGAAGAAGATGCGTTTTCTGCCTCCCTTCATGCTCGGCAGTGGCGTCCTCATGCAGTGGGCTGCTCGGTTTCACTGGTTTTTGTCTCTCCAAGAATCGGCCATTGATGAACACCATGGAAGCTTCAAGCTTCAAGCTCCAAAATTGATTCCAAGCTCACAAATTCGTTTCCTCCATCACCTATGTATCACTCATGGTGTGTGCTAGCACTGGATTTTTGCCACAAAAACGTTATCTTGCTTCTCATTTTGTTCGGCAGATCCAGAACAAGAAGAAGAAGAAAACGGCTCCAAAACCGTGAAGGAGAAGAGGGAAATGAGAAGACCGAATGTGGTCCAGGAGAGAGAGAAAAGAAAAATGAATTTGGTTTATTATATTTTTCCAAAAAGGCAAATACCAAATTCTTTTTACTTTCCCAAAAGTAAAATTCAAAAAGCAAAACAATATGCTTTTCAATACCACATCAATCACTCAAATCAAGTGACAACTTGTCACATCACTCAAAGTGACATTTGATTTGACGCTTGATGTGATTTGCGATTTGACGCTCGATTTGACTTGCGTGCCGCACTCGAATTCGAAATACGAATGCGCTCGCAAATAATCCCGGCTCAGGTTCACTAATTCCAAATTAACGAATTTTCGGTCGCGTCGTAATTAAATGATTACGCCTAGCGAATTCACTATTCACGTCGCTAACGAATTAATTCTAAATTAATTCGTTCGCCCGAATTAAAATCTAATTTTAATTCCGCGTCGAAATCCAATTTCGATTAATATATCGAATATATTAATTTTACCGATTAATTCCAAATTAATCGTTCTCTCTCTTTAACGATATTTTATCCGAGATAAAATATCTCCGTAATTAATCCCAGATTAATTTTCTCTCTCTTCCAATTAATCCCAGATTAATTAAAGTGCGAGTCATACGTCATCGGTGAATCTTCAGGAAGCGACCCATGAGATCTCCGGATATGTTGGCAGTAAATACGGTCGTCGGACTATCCGAACACGTAAGTATCGCGTACTACGTTTATACTGATTTACAAGACAAGGTTGGCTTCTAGCAAAGCGCCATGCCTACCCAATTCTCCAGAAATATTCTTACAGGAATATATAGATCTGTATCAAGCGTAGTATACCGTAGTTGTGGTGCTATCGGCCCAGTATCGGATAGTCACGTGCTAGGGCTGGGGCTGGATAAGTGTCTGCCCCGTCCGAAGCACATGTCGGATGTCTGGTAACTAGTCTCTATAATCGGATATGTATGACCTAGTCATAATATCCCGATGGTTGCGCAACACTTAAGAGCACTAATACTGTATCCTGCGTGACATCATCTTCAATATGACTGAAGTGATATTTCCGTCTTGACATCACACCCAATACACTACGACTCTCTGATAAACCCAGAAGTGGTGTACGTAGAACCGGGTAAAGCCCTGTACCACCAAGACCAAAGTCTATCGATTATCGTAAGTATTAGCGATGTAAGTCTCAGGTTAAGACCATACACACCTACCCTGATTTCGGCCTCCCATAGACACATAGTCATAATACCAATGGGATTCCGAGGGGTCTATCCAGAGCGAAGCTGTTTCCCGTACCATCGGTGAAACACAACCTCTATCGCACTTGCATAAGTATCCAATACTTAATATATGAGAACTATGCCGTCGTGCCCTCACAACGCGCACAAGTGCAATACTAGCCTATTCCGCATTATCGATGTCCTGTCTCGATAATACTCCAGCTAGGGATATTTAATGATTAATCCTTTGTGGACTGATACTGTCTCATATCATCTCAATCCAGGAACTAATCATATGGACCTCTCTTCATTTATACACTTATGGTGATCTAATCACAAATGATGAGAGTGCAATTTCCTTGTCACATAGTTAATTTGTACAACAACACCGTGATCTGTACAAATAGTGACGCTATGGGTCATTTTGTCCAACAATCTCCCACTTGGCACATAGCCAGTCACTCGAGTGTCTAACACCCGAACTATGTACGGTTCGCTCAAATTGCTGAGGAAAGGTTTTCGTCAGCGGATTTGCGTAATTATCTTCTGACGCGATTTATACGATCATCACATCGCCACGATGTATGATCCGAACGAATCAGATGACATAGAAGTATATATCTGGATCGTCGATGAGACCTTTAATTCCTTAGCCTGTGCTGACGCCTAGCTCAGCTGCTAAAAGAACTATATCTAATTTAATTAGATTTATATCGATCCAAATGGCTTCTATTGTTGCCTCAGCTGCAGCAATAATCCGCATTTGTTGTTAATTCGGCAACAGTTATCTTGCTCGGAATATTTCCAGCTCATTGTCCCAGTGTTCAAACTTTTATAGTACCGCGCAGTATTTACCGGTTTGGAAAATTGCAGCAGTGATCCTAGTCACTTCAAGTTCTCCATCTCCATAGTTTAAGACAACATCTTTAGTTCTCTCAGATACTAACAGATGTTCTTAATCTTCAATCCAGTGACTATCACTTGGATTGACCCGATTGTGACTCCATATGCTCGAAGCGTATGAGACACCAATACAAGTACATTTTAAATGTACAATTTCCAGAGAGTGTTAACAACTCCAAATCTATCCATCTATCCCTGTAGATCTTTATTCCTCGAATAAAGGTTGTTACTCCCCAGAATTCTACGGAGAATTTCTATTGAAAGCCAAGCTTTCATCATTGCTATATGGGAATTTCATTGTCAGTGCCCTCCCACTAACCTCCTTATATACACAAGAATTATTTCGTTTTGATTCAAATCATAAACCATTATGATTATTTCAAAACGTCAGTTCCAAGAACCTATGCTTGCTTCAATCCAAACATGGATCGAATAACCTGCAAACCTTGTTTGTCGGTTATACAAAATCGTCAGGATGTTGTAAGCATCCTCCAAAAGGTTTCCTTTTCAGGAAAGCGATTTTGATCTGCAACTGACACATTTCATAAATGAAATATGCAGTTATCAACAAGCATTTTCAAAATGGATTTACCATGGCAACAGGTAAAAGGTTGAACCGTTATTAACACAATGTTGATAACGATACCTTTCCGTCAAAAGCCCAGCTTTGTACGTTGGTATGTTGCCTTCCATGTATGTCTTCCTTGAAGACGTTTAATGTACCAATAGGCACAATGCCTTGTGGTACAACAACTAGTATTCAAAATAGTTGTTATACATGGAATCCATTTCGGACTCATGGCACTTTGCCATAATAGGGAGTCGATACCTCGTATCACTTCCTCAAAACGTAGTCGGTGGATATACCTTCATAAGATTGACATCTTTATGAGGTTAGATCAGAAACCCATACCCTAGGTCGTTTTCTGACTCTTTCCGATCTACTCAGTTCTTGTGTATTCGAAGATTAATGGTACAGATTCATCATTGATGAACTATTTGTGTTCCATTACGGACCTTGGCCTTGAACAGTATTACTCCGATTTTCATCGAGTATCACTATCCTCCCACTGACCACTGCATATCGGTATTCCTCTCAGGAAAACCAACATGGTGAGCAACAATCACATTGTTCTCATGTGAGATTTATAAGTACTATACTTATGGTTTCCCTTAGGATAACCAATATTGGCACTTATCCAATTTGGGTCCTTAGTTTGGTATCATCCAAACGTTATGCCTGGCATACCCAAATTATCAGGAATGAGAAACCTTGTTTCTTCCCTATTCATATCCTATATGACATCTGTCAAACAGATTTATATGGAACCTTATTCTAAATAAGTTATTGCACTGTTAAAACTTATCCGTTGAAGGAAATGGTAGCTCAGAGCGACTCTTGATTAATCTTATCATGTCTAACATGATTCGGTTAATCCGTTTGGACACACTGTCACTTTGACGTGTTCCGGGAGGAGTCCTCATTTGAAAGAATACTATACTCTTTCAAGTACATATGAAACTTACTGCTTAACCAATACGGTCTTACCGTGTCGGCATAATACTATAGCCGATCTGTTTGTCTATTTCGTGTCGAAACTCTAAAAGTTTCCGATTTGTGTTCTTCAAAAGAAATACATAACCATAACGTGATGCCACATCCGTTTTAGGGTCACGAAATATTCATGTTCACATCTAGCCTAGCTAGATATGGGCCCACTTATTTCACCATGAATAGGGCTAACAGATCGGTGGCCCTTTTACTATTACCAAGCAAATAGTATTTTAGGTACTACGTTACCTAATAAACTAGATTCGCAGACCTTATTTGAATAGTCAAATCAGTCCTAGTAACCCACTCTTCAAAAGTGTGGATATACGAGTCTCGTTAAATTGTGTCCTAGACAACAATGCCACAAATAAGTCTCTATTGATCAATCAATTTGAGCTATTTATTTGTCATTTTATATGTTTGAGATTTTATTTATATTCAAATATAAATTCTGTTATTTACATCTAATGTATTTATCTCATTATCATCTTTATATAATGAAACACTTAGTGTTCTAGAATATAAAGGTTTTATCCGCAACGGATTAAACACTGATATAGAGATAATGTCTCTAGTCAAACTAGTTACATTATAACAGTTCCTAATTTAAGTACATACCCAAAGGGTAGTTCCTAAACTTAGGTATCTACGGTCGAAACAGCGACTTTCGTCCCGTTTCCGATTCGCAGAGCAATCTCAGCTTGAAGTCAGTATCCTGCTCAAAGCAGATTCTGAACATCAATACATATATTTTATGTACCACACTAAGTATTTAAAATCTAATTTCAATACTAGCTGTGAACATAACTAAGACAAATATTTTTAAAGTTCGAGCCTCGCCCTTTCTTTAATTCCTTCGTGTCTGCCATATCCAAATGGTAGTCACTTTGGGATATGTCAATTATCCTTTTCAATATTTCAGAAACCTTAGGCCAAGCCTTGGGTTTTTAGAATATCGAAACGATGTGCACCTCGTGCTACATGCCCAATTGCAAACTTTGACTTTATCTCCTCTAGAATAGTCAATTAATTCTCCAAGAATTATAAATTGCAATTTTAATACTTCTTAAATCTAAAATTAGATTTATGACAAGTATATTAAATTAAGCATTAAAGTCATCATCACATAAATCTTCCAAAGATTTTATGCTCTACTTATTTCGCTTAATTTTGGGCTTAAGGTATAATAAGTTATTTTATCAAATAAAGTAACCTATTATTTATTCCCAATTATTTAAAATATTTTAATCCCAGATTATATTTTAAATATCCAACTTTTTCAATTTTATCTTGATTACAATAGTCCAACTATTTAATCAACGATTAGTGGTACTATACATATTATAATGATTATAATAGTCCAACTATATAATCAAATATAATCCAAATTAATTAACCTCAATTACATTGATTACTATAATCCAATTATAAAATCAACTGTAAACTGAAATTAATTAATTCAAATATATTGATTAATATAATCCAATTATATATAATCAAGTATAATACAGTCCAACTGTTTATTAAAACAACAATTTAAATATTAGTCTAACTAACATTTAATCTAATGACGAAATAATTTAAATGAGCGCATATGGCGAGTAATTGAACGAGTATTGCAAATTCAATTCTTGCCTCCCACTATTTTTCGTCGAGCCTCTAACCCTCTGTCGAGTACTCGGGAAACCGTGTTTCCTAGTGGGCTAGGATCCCGTTAAATTTCATACAATCTTGACTTTGGCCAACAAATTGTATGATAATTAACTAGTAGATCTCGAAGATCAATTGGATCTCATCCAATTCCTAGATCCAGTAGGCGGATATCCAAATCCTAAACATATATCTTATATATGCCAATACATCCAATGTATACCTAACCTTTTTCCTCTGAATCAACTAAGCCTTGGCTTTGGCACAACAAACCTAGTGATCCCAGTCAAGCGCGACCCATTACTATGGAAAGTTTCGTAATCAATGTCGATGGACAAGAAGTGGTTTGACTTTGGCCAACAAACCACAACTTGGACACAGACACCGATATGGAACAAAACTCTCGTGATTCAAACACATCTTTGACGGACAAGGGCTTGACTTTGGCCAACAACCCAATGCCAATCTCGGATCTTGAGTGAGAATCACTCAATGGAAGGAAAAAACTTGATATTGAGCGAGGGTTTTTCGCGTGCAATTGGCTACCAATTTATTATCTTTGTTAAGGTCTCATCATCATACACCCTTAAACATGCATTCTAAACACATAATAAAGCGCATATGAAATAAAATAATAATGATATGCGGATGGATACTTTACATTGATCCTAGATCAAATCTCTCATTTTCTCTCTCCAAAGCTAGCACATGTATTTACTTCTACCCGTTACACTACACTTCTAAAGAAACCTCATTTACATTGAGGGGAATAGGTGAGAAAAGAATACAAAGAAATAAGAGATAAGGCTGGACTCGCAGGTCCAATTAATAAATCAAATTTATTACAATTTCCAAAATCGTCCCACCCGACTAATATCCATCCGATATACATTATTCATGCATCGCAACCATGTATTCATACAAGCATGTTATCAATCAATCAAATCCAATTAATTAATCTGATAATTAGTGATCATCCAATGTTCAAACAACGATTTGATTTTTGCTCGAGTCAAACTCGTTTTGCGAATAAGTACTCAAAGTACGAATTCTTGAATTAAATTAAACTACATAATTAAATCCAATTTAATACGCATTTAATTCTAATTCACTATTTAATTTCAAATTAAATATTACACCTTTATTAACGAACCTTTACGACTTAAATTCCAAATTTAATCGCAACGGGTCTCAAAGCCCGATTAACATCTAATGTTTTTTAATTAAAGTCCAATGGGCTTTTAATTAATTTCTATAAGGCGTGGATTTTTGGTCAACTCGGGTCAAACCGAACAACCAAAATCCAATCCGGGAGTTACCTCATAAGCCTTTAAATTAATTTTGGCCCATTAGGCCCAATTAAATAATTAAGGTCCATTAAGTCATAATTGGACCTTTTGGATTCGGTTTTGGCCTAATTGGATCCAACCAATTTTGCCTAAACCTAACTGGTTACAACAAAGTCCAAAAGCCCAATTACAACCTAACAAGCCCAATTTCCAAAATCAAGCCCAATTAATTAACTTACAAAATTCCAAATTTCACAATTAATTAACCTAAGTGTAATACACAATCAATTAACCCATTAACATTTCTAAAACATCAATTAGCCTAATTAATCATGCACTTTAACATTAAATAGTGTCCAACACAATTTACATGCTTTCAAGTCTCGGCAATTAGGGGTTTTTCAATTCGATTCGGTTTCAATCCAATTGAGTCCACAATCATAATTTACCAAATCAATTCAACTCATCCAATGAATCAAACAACAAAATCACAATGAATTTCATGTCCAATTGAATTCGGTCAACCCACTTTATAAAGGGAAAATTGTTCCAAATCAAAATTCAATTCAATTGAACTTCAAAACAACATTACCCAATTGTTTTAAGTCATCCAATGATCAAACAAAACAAAATTACCAAGACATTAGGGTTATCCAATTTTCGGCCATGCCTCCAATTTGGGGAAAATTGATCCAATCCAATTTTCTTGAAATTGATCACACACAATCTCAATAAAACATGTTTTAAGCATACTTAAACATCCAATTTAATTAAAACATGCTCAAACACATTTTACCCAATTTCAAGTTACATGTTCAACCTCAAGAATTGGGGAAAATTGATCCAATCCAATTTTCTTAAAATTGATCATGCACAACTTCAATTAATCAACATACAAGCATACTTAATCAACCAATTCAACCAAATCATGCTTCAATTGATTTTACCCAATTTGTCATGCCCAAAATTTAGGGAAAATTGAATCCAATCCAATTTCATGAAATTGATCATGCACAATCTCAATTAAACATCATCCAAGCATGCTTAAACAATCAATTTAACCAAAACAAGTCAAAATCGATTTTGCCCAAAATAAACCCTAACTTTTTTCATGCTTGATAATAGCTCTGATACCATTGTTGAGATCTAATATAGGTCCCAAGATCAACAAAATCAAACATAAAAACGAGTATGAACACATCAAAGGAGTAAGGCGGAAACATAACTCACATTGAACGGTTTGAGATGCAACGAAGAAGATGCGTTTTCTGCCTCCCTTCATGCTCGGCAGTGGCGTCCTCATGCAGTGGGCTGCTCGGTTTCACTAGTTTTTGTCTCTCCAAGAATCGGCCATTGATGAACACCATGGAAGCTTCAAGCTTCAAGCTCCAAAATTGATTCCAAGCTCACAAATTCGTTTCCCTATCACCTATGTATCACTCATGGTGTGTGCTAGCACTGGATTTTTGCCACAAAAACGTTATCTTGCTTCTCATTTTGTTCGGCAGATCCAGAACAAGAAGAAGAAGAAAACGGCTCCAAAACCGTGAAGGAGAAGAGGGAAAATGAGAAGACCGAATGTGGTCCAGGAGAGAGAGAAAAGAAAAATGAATTTGGTTTATATATTTTCCAAAAAGGCAAATACCAAATTCTTTTTACTTTCCAAAAAGTAAAATTCAAAAAGCAAAACAATAAATGCTTTTCAATACCACATCAATCACTCAAATCAAGTGACAACTTGTCACATCACTCAAAGTGACATTTGATTTGACGCTTGATGTGAGTTGCGATTTGACGCTCGATTTGACTTGCGTGCCGCACTCGAATTAGAAATACGAATGCGCTCGCAAATAATCCCGGGCTCAGGTTCGCTAATTCCAAATTAACGAATTTTCGGTCGCGTCGTAATTAAATGATTACGCCTAGCGAATTCACTATTCATGTCGCTAACGAATTAATTCTAAATTAATTCGTTCGCCCGAATTAAAATCTAATTTTAATTCCGCGTCGAAATCCAATTTCGATTAATATATCGAATATATTAATTTTACCGATTAATTCCAAATTAATCGTTCTCTCTCTTAACGATATTTTATCCGAGATAAAATATCTCCGTAATTAATCCCAGATTAATTTTCTCTCTCTTCCAATTAATCCCAGATTAATTAAAGTGCGAGTCATACGTCATCGGTGAATCTTCAGGAAGCGACCCATGAGATCTCCGGATATGTTGGCAGTAAATACGGTCGTCGGACTATCCGAACACGTAAGTATCGCGTACTACGTTTATACCAATTTACAAGACAAGGTTGGCTTCTAGCAAAGCGTCATGCCTACCCAATTCTCCAGAAATATTCTTACAGGAATATATAGATCTGTATCAAGCGTAGTATACCGTAGTATTGTGCATATCGGCCCAGTATCGGATAGTCACGTGCTAGGGCTGGGGCTGGATAAGTGTCTGCCCCGACCGAAGCACATGTCGGATGTCTGGTAACTAGTCTCTATAATCGGATATGTATGACCTAGTCATAATATCCCGATGGTTGCGCAACACTTAAGAGCACTAATACCGTATCCTGCGTGACATCATCTTCAATATGACTGAAGTGATATTTCCGTCTTGACATCACACCCATACACTACGACTCTCTGATAAACCCAGAAGTGGTGTACGTAGAACCGGTTAAAGCCCTGTACCACCAAGACCAAAGTCTATCGATTATCGTAAGTATTAGCGATGTAAGTCTCAGGTTAAGACCATACACACCTACCCTGATTTCGGCCTCCCATAGACACATAGTCATAATACCAATGGGATTCTGAGGGGTCTATCCAGAGCGAAGCTGTTTCCCGTACCATCGGTGAAACACAACCTCCTATCGCACTTTTATAAGTATCCAATACTTAAATATATGAGAACTATGCCGTCGTGCCCTCACAACGCGCACAAGTGCAATACTAGCCTATTCCGCATTATCGATGTCCTGTCTCGATAATACTCCGGCTAGGGATATTTAATGATTAATCCTTCGTGGACTGATACTGTCTCATATCATCTCAATCCAGGAACTAATCATATGGACCTCTCTTCATTTATACACTTATGGTGATCTAATCACAAATGATGAGAGTGCAATTTCCTTGTCACATAATTATTTGTACAACAACACCGTGATCTGTACAAATAGTGATGCTATGGGTCATTTTGTCCAACACTTCTAAGTTCATGCATAAAAAATGAATTGGAATAACGACAAACATATAATTTCATGAACACATTATATTGATTAAACACAGAGACGCAAATAAACAATAATTGTACAAGCTTGCATATTAAAGAGAGGCAATTAAGTGCATAAGTATTTAAGAGAGCTAACTAAACATATGATGGGGAAGGGAATGAGTAGGGGAACAAACATGCTTGAAACATGATAAAAGGATATGTCCAGTGTGTGCGCGTTCGTGTAGCGTTCGTAAACGCGTTCGAACGGTAAACAGAATGCAAGCATTCAAGTAGTGTTTGATAACACGTTCGAATGATAAACAGAATGTCTGATAACGCGTTCGAATGGGATGAGACCTGATGCATGACACAATAAAATGCATGCGCATTCGAGTAGCGTTCGTAAACGCGTTCGAACGGTAAACAGAATACAAGCGTTCGAGTAGCGTTATGATACACGTTCGAACAGAAATAATACAGAATGCATACATTCGTTTAGCATTCATAAACGCGTTCGAACGAGATGAGACAAAATGCATACGTTCGTGTAGCGTTCGTAAACGCGTTCGAACGAGATGAGAGAGAATGCATACGTTCATGTAGCATTTGGAAATGCATTCGAACGAGATTGCCAAAAATGGCATCCGTAATGACACAAACATATATATGGATAAACAAATACACAATGTAGGACCTTGTGTGCCCGATGGAACATGTTTTACATTCAATCGGGTGCACCTCGTCCGGCGCGGCAAAACATCGTGGAAAATATAGCCTTTTAGGTATTTCCCTCGAATAGAGGACCTTTAATCCACCCTAGTTAGCCCATGCGCACAAGAATGCAATGCATGCGTAAATAAAGCAATAATATGCAAATGGTAAATGACATAATAAAAGGCGCGGTAAAACATCGTAGTAAAGGTAGCCTTCATGCATTTCCCTCGAATAGAGGACCTTTAATCCACCCTAGTTAGCCCATGCGCATTATGTTACCATGCATATAAAATAAAGACAACAATAATATAGGACCTCGTATGCTCGATTAAACATATCTCACATTCAATCAAACATACTCCGTCCGGCGCGGAAAAACATCGTGGAAAAGGTAGCCTTTAGGCATTTCCCTCAAATAGAGGACCTTTAATCCACCATAGTTAGCCCTTGCGCACTATATCATCATGCATAAATAAGTAACATGCAGAAAGTAATAGCATACTAACGACTAAATCATGCTTAAAAGATAAATAACATGCTAGAAACCCAATCATGCTCGAATACAAGGTTGGATGAAACAAAATGTGTGAATCTCTCAAGTGATACGTGGCATTGTATCCCAAGTGCAAACCATAATACAGTCCATTCGGATTCGGCTACGGAATTTACGTCTGGGTTTCCATCCGATATACCACAAGAGAGAACATTTTTTTTCATTCATTCAAGGACCACAACACATATCAACAAACGACTCTCATGCGAGGGAATTCTAATAAACAAAAAAAAATGAGAATAAATAAGAAGGGTGCCCTCAGGTCCAACCTCTTAGGTCGTCTCTCGAAAGTGCGTTATACGGCCGTCGGAAGGGTTGGTGCTCCGCAATTCCTCCGGTTCACTGGTCCACTGCTCGCGTTCGCTGCTTCGGTGTTTTGAGCTATTATTTCCTCTGTTTTGTTGCAGTTTTGCTGCTGTTTCTTACGGTAGTTTAAGGGTTTTAAAGTCCAGTTTTTTGGGTCACTGTTTTTCTATATTAAGGGACTATTTTTGGCTACTATTTTTAGTGTTTGGGCTGCTGTGTAGGGGGTGATTTTTCGATCACTGCAGTGCAGTTTTGGGGCCTATTTCTTTCGGTGGTGGCAGTGAGGAATTAAGTGACTGTTTCAGTGATGATGTTTGCTGTTTTGGAGGGGTTTCGGTGATAATGGTGTTTATGGGTTTCAGTGATGATGGTGTTTAGGGGTTATGGTTTCGGTGATGAGAGGAGGAGAAGAGAGAATTATTTCTCTGCTTCTTGTTTTTCCTTGGGTATGAATGTTAAGTTTATTTCTTTTGTGTTTTTGTGAGAATGAGCTAGGGGTTCTAAGGTTGGATTTGTGTTTCTTTTATAGGCAAAGGCTAGGGTTTCTCTTGTTTGAATATGAATGAGATCAAGTAATTATGGGGGGAATATTTCTAATTAGTGTTTCACAAGGAAAATATCTAGTTAATTGGGGACATGATTTGGCTTAATTAGGAAGATCATATATTTGATTTGTTTTGATTAGGTATGTGATTTGTTTAATTTAGGAAGGATGTTATTTTAATTTGTGACATGTTTTAAATGTTTTAATTATTTTTTGTGGGTTTTGATGGGCTAATTAGGCTTGGGTCGTGAGGCTAGCAACAAAACCAGAAGTACCGACACCGTTCGAACACCGATTCGAATGCTACATGAATGCCCGCAATCTACTTTTCGTTCGAACGTGTTCACGAACGCAGCACGAACGAAAGCAGTGAACATGCGAATTGAATCCGATGACATAATTATTCTGAATTTCCCCTTTCGACATTCGTTTCCCGCGATTTCCGTGACTTAAAAGGTAGTGTCTCCAAATGAGACTCATCATCAGGACTTATATGCAAAATGCAGTGCCTACAGTCGCCCCCACTTTAATGGGACTTGTGCAGTGTGTGACAATGACAATCCTATCAAAGTTGTGCATTGCATTTTTACTTACCTGGCTCGCCTGCTGCCATCTGACTTGCCTGCTGCTTTGAGCTGATTTGATGATGCAGTGGACCTCGATCCTGGGACGCATCCCAATAACTGCAACCGACAACGGGGGCCTCGACCCTGGGACGCATCCCAATACCACTAATAATGTGGGTCAAGACCCTGAGACGCATCCCCAAAACTGATGATGCAGGGGGCCAACGGCCCTGGGACGCATCCCGATAACTTCAAATGAAAATGAGGGTCTCAACCTTGGGACGCATCTCAATACCGCTGACAATGTGGGTCACGACCCTGGGACGCATCCCCAAAACTAATGATGCAGGGGCCAACGACCCTGTGATGCATCCCGAGAACTGCAACCGACAACGGGGGCCTCGACCTTGGGACGCATCTCAATACCACTGACAATGTGGGTCACGACCCTGGGACGCATCCCCAAAACTGATGATGCAGGGGGCCAACGACCTTGGGACGCATCCCGATAACTGCAACCGACAACGGGGGCCTCGACCTTGGGACACATCCCGAAAACATTGACAATCTGGGTAACGATCCTAGGACGCATCCCCAAAACTACTGATGATGTGGGTCACGACCCTGGGACTCATCCCCAAAACTGCTGCTGATGTGGGCCTCACCCCCGAGACTCATCTCCAAACTGATATTGATGCGTTGTTGCTTTAGGTCGGCTTGCATTTGCCGCTTTCTCTTTTTCTTCTTTGAAACCTGTTATTACAAAACAGAACAAACACAAAAAGAATGAAAATATGTTACGTGTATGCATGCATGGATGAATGAGTTTCCTACCCCGTTGGGTTAGGTCTTCTTTCAATTCCCTTGGTGACTGCTTGGTCTTCTTTCCCTCAGGCAAAATACTACTTCAATCTATCCACGTTGATTGGCTCGGTGAACTCGTTCCCATTTCCCATTACTTTCTGCACTATGTAGGGTCATTCCCAGTTAGGTCTGAACTTTCCTCTTGGGTCTGTCGTCGATGGCCTCGACTGCTTAAGTACCAAATCACCCTTTCTAATATTAGTAGGACGCACCTTATTGTTGAATGCTCGGGCTAGTCTCTTCTGATATATCTGCATGTGATGGAAGGACTTCAGCCTCTTTTCATCAAGTAGTGCTAACTGTTCAAATCTCTGTGCGGCCCATTCTTGTTCAGGTAACTCTATTTCTGCTAATACCCTCAAAGATTGTATCTCAACTTCCACTGGCAGTACTGCTTCCATTCCATAGACCAAAGAGTAAGGCGTGGCTCCTGTTGCTGTTCTTACTGATGTTCTGTACCCCCACAGGGCATACAGTAGCTTTTTAGCCCAATCTTTACAGTTCTCTATCATCTTGGCTAATATCTTCTTTACTGTCTTATTGGCTGCCTCGACTGCCCCATTTGCCTGCGGCCGGTAAGGTGATGACTTGTGATGTCATATCCCATATCTCTGTAGCATTACCTTCGTTTCCCCTTGAAACTGAACTCCGTTATCTGTCACTACATGATGCAGCATCCCATATCGACATATGATGTTCCGAGCTATGAAATTCGCCATCTGCTTCACTGTGACGTTACAAAATGACTCGGCTTCCACCCGTTTTGAGAAGTAGTCCACTGCCACTACTATGAAATGATGTCCATTCGATGCATTCGGTCGAATCTCCCCCATCATATCAATTCCCCATGCTGAGAAAGGCCATGGCTCTGATAGCCCGTGTAACTCTGTGTGAGGCAGATGGTTCAAATTACCGTGTGCTTGACAATCATGACAATGTTTTACCAGCTTTGCACAGTCTGTCTCCATGGTCAACCAGTAGAAGCCTTGCCTTACAATCTTGCGAGACAAGTTCAACCCATTCATGTGCGGTCCACATACCCCGGCATGTACTTCTTCCATTGTCTTCTGAGCTTCTTCTTTTCTCAAACACTTCAGCTGAACGCCATTTGTCTGTCTCTTGTACAATTCTCCTTTCAAAACCACATACTGAGAAGCCAACTTCTGAATGGCTATTCTGTCTTTTCTGCTTGCTCATTCTGGGAATCCTCTGTGTTCCGGGTATTGCTGAATATCATGGTACCAAGGTTTTCCATCGTCGATCTCCACTTCCAAAACTCTTTCTATCTCATAAACGGGTCTGCTTGCTGTTGTCAGCACCAGTGGTTTCATCACTAACTTCTCTGGATTTTCCCAAGTCGCTGCAAGTGTAGATAATGCGTATGCCATCTGATTATCTTCTCGCGGCAAGTGCTAAAACTTACAATCGGGGATAGCCTGTGCCAACTTTCTGAGGTAAAAAAGGTAAGGTTTCAACCGTTCTTCCTTCAATTCCCACTCTCCCTGCATCTGTCGGACTACCAACATCGAATCTTCGTAGACCTTCACGCTCTCAGCCTTCAAGGCTATCAATGCAGTCAATCCAAAAGCACATGCTTCATACTCGGCCATGTTGTTAGTTACTCCGAACGTCAACCTCTTGGCCATAGGCAAGGTCTCTCCTTTAGGAGTTACTATCACAATCCCAATTTCGGCTCCTTTGCAATTCACTGCTCCGTTGAAATACATTTTCCATCCTTGAACTGTTATTGCTTGGATCTCTTCATCTGAGAATTCAAACTTATACTGATCCCCTTCAATAGGTTGTAATGCCAGGAACTCTGCTACGGCTCGCCCTTTGATTACTTTGGAGGTGAGATACTCAATGTCAAACTCTATCAGCAACACTAACCATCTTCCCAACTTCCCCACTAGCGAAGGCACTGAATGTAGATACTTCAAGGGATTTTCTTTGGCTACCACCTGGATCTTGTAAGACTGGAAGTAATGACGTAATTTTCTGGATGCCCATACCACTACCAAACAGATCTTCTCTACCTCTTGATAACGGGCTTCATACGGAAGCATCTTCTTACTGAGATAGTAGACTGCATGCTCTACCCCCGTCTCATCTGCATGTACCATCATTGCCCCCAGTGCTTCTGATTCTATGGCCAAATACAATATCAAAGGTCTGCCCGGCCTCAGAGTTTTCAATACATGAGGCTTTACCAAGTATTCTCTAATCTTGTCGAAGGCTATTTGACATTGCTCATTCCATTTCACTGGCTGGTCTTTTCTTAGCAGTTTTAAGATAGACTCACATACTGACGTCAACTTGGCGATGAACCGACTGATGTTCTGAATTTTCTCGAGGAATGCCCTAACTTCTTTCTCAGTCTTCGGTGCTTGCATCTCTGTAATTACTTTGATCTTCTCAGAATCTACCTCTATTCCTCTCATTCCCACTGTATGTCCCAGCAACTTTCCTGACGTTACCCCAAACACACATTTCTTGGGATTAAGCCGCAAGTTGTATTTGTCAACTCTCTGAAGGAACTTCTCCAGTGCTTCTATATGCCCAATTCTTGTCTCTGATTTCACCATCATATCATCCACATATAATTCAATCTCTTTGTGCATCAAGTCGTGGAATAGTGTAGTGGCCATTCGCTGATAAGTAGCTCCTGCATTCTTGAGCCCAAACGACATTACCTTGTAACAATATGTGCCCCACTCGGTGACAAAGGCAGTCTTGTGTTTGTCTTCTTCAACCATGAGAACCTGATTGTATCCTGAAAACCCATCTGTAAATGAATACATGGCAGATAAAGCCGCACTGTCAACTAGCACATCTATATGAGGTAGAGGAAAATCATCTTTCGGGCAAGCCTTGTTAAGATCTCTGTAATCCACACACATTCTGACCTTCCTGTCTTTCTTTGGCACCGGCATAATATTCGCCAACCACTCAAGATACTTCACTACTTCCAGGAACCCCACATCTACCTATTTCTTGACTTCTTCCCTGACCTTCTCGGCCCACTCAGGCCTCATCCGTAGGAGTTTCTGTTTCACTGGCCTAATATTCGGATAAGTTGGAATTGTATGCTGGGTGATGCTTCTGTTTACTCCAGGCATGTCCTTATAGGACCAAGCAAACACTTTGGCATATTTGGCCAATATTCCTTCTAATTTCTTTCGCTCCTCAGAGGTAACCTCACTTGCAATTAGAATTTCCCTGGGGCTCTCAAGTGTACCAAGGTTAAATGCATTTGTTTTTGTGGAGTTGATATCAAATATACTCAAGTCGTGCAAATTAAAAGGGAGAGACTCTGACGAGTAAGCAAAATGATTGTCTTTATTGCTAGCAGATGCATGAATACATTCAAATAAATCAGAGAGATAAACATCTTCATCCTCCACAGATGCTTCATCTCCCACAGCTGGGTCCTCCTCCTTTTCTTCGAGGGTCAGGCCCTCCAACTTCATCAGCTCTTCTTCCCATTTCTCTTCTTCCTTCTTTGCAATTTCTGATGCTAGTGACTTCTCACTTATCACCTCTTGAAAGATCTCAAACCCGGGCACCACAATCCCATTGACTTCTACCGGTTCAGGTTCTCCCTAATATCTCGTTGCCTTCACAAAGCATTCCATCAGCTTCAACCCTTTCTTCTTGGCTTTCGGCTTATCCTTATCACACATATATCCCAACCCTCTCTAGGTAGTCTGCCCCTTAAAGTTTGGCAATGTCGAACCTTTACCCGGCTCAAACTTCATCTTCTCCATGATCCTAGCCACCTTAGGATCCACCCACTCCTCAAAAGTTGCTGATACCTGGAACCTCGCGAAATGCTGTATCTCTAAAGAAGCCACAACATTATCTACTTCAGCTCGGATGGTGACAATCTCTCCCTCGTAGGGAAACTTAATAACTTGATGCAGAGTGGAGGGCACGCCCCCAAGCTTGTGGAACCACGATCTTCCCAATAACAATGAAAAAGTAGCCGGGATATCCAGCACTATGAACTCAACTTCATCCTCAATCGGGCCAACCTTGACTACTGTGGTAAAGGTACCCTCAACTCCTCGCTTGCTATCATCATAAGCTTTGATGATCATATTGGAGGGATCCAGATCCGTTTTCTTCATAGCCAGCTTCGCCAAAATCTTCAATGGACACACATTGATGGATGAGCCATCATCTACCATCACACAAGATGTCTTATTGCCCCTCACTTCAACTCTGATGAATAAAGATTTATTATGGTTCCTTCCCTCAGCCGGGAGTTCCTCCTCAGAAAAGGTTATTATCTGCAAAGCTTCCTTTTGCATTGATCCGACAAACATCGCGGGATTGGCATCCTCTATCACCACTATCTTGCTCAAGGCCTCAACCATGGCCCGCCTGTGCTCCTGAGATGAACATAACAATTCCCAGATGCTAACCTGTTCTCGTGTCTTCCTCAACTAACGTATCACTGCATCCCCCTCAGCATTCTCCACATTTTCAAACACTTCTCTACCTTCCGTCAACACTTTTTTACCCTTCTCAGACGTATCACTGTAGAAACACCCGCTGCATGTCATTCCTCTTACCACCTCTTCATCACTACTGGAGAAATCTTCCCAGAAATTCTTCCCCTGTTCTGTTTCATTCTCGCTGCTGCTTTCCCAAATTCCCAGGCAGAAGGCTTGATGGTCAAAGGATTTGAGGACAAGGCTTTCGAGTAGGCTAGAGTTTATCATATAGGTTGGTGGGGGGACAGAGTGGTAATTTGGCATGAGGTTTTTGTGTGTGTTAGGCTGTTCTGTTTCAGGGTCGGGTATCTTCTTGGAGTCTATAAGGTCTTGGATTTCATGGCGGAGGTGGGCACAATTGTCAGTGTCATGGCCCTTCTGTTGGTGGAAATGACAATACTGGTTCATGTTGAGATGCGGTGGTGGAGGGTGTGGAAGTGGTTTGGTTTCTAAGGGTTTCAAAAGTCCATGTCTTTTTAATTTCTCCAGTATCATAGACAAAGGTCTACCCAAGTTGGAGAAATGCCGGTTTCGGATAGCAGCAATCTCAGCAGCAACAGGCTTGGTACCTGATGGCCCCCCAATGGGCCTCCTATTCAGGCTATAGAACTTTCTGTTCTCAGCCTCTTCTTCCTCAATATCAATGACAGTTTCCCTCAACTGTCGGAAATCAGTAATCATGGAAGTCATTCTCCTCAGCTTTCCATAAATCGAGGGCTTAATACCCTTGATAATCATCTTTATCTGGTCCTTCTCTGAGGGCCGAGTCTGCATTTTCAAAAGCTGGCTCCTCCAACGGTCTACATGTTGGACAAAATGACCCATAGCGTCACTATTTGCACAGATCATTGTGTTGTTGTAGCAAATTAACTATGTGACAAGGAAATTGCACTCTCATCATTTGTGATTAGATCACCATAGATATATAAATGAAGAGAGGTCCCTATGATTAGTTCCTGGACTGAGAATGATATGAGACAGTATCAGTCCCCGAAGGATTAATCATTAAATATCCCTAGCCGGAGTATTATCGAGACTGGACATCGATAATGCAGAATAAGCTAGTATTGCACTTATGTGCGTTGTGAGGGCACAACGACATAGTTCTCATATATATAAGTATTGGATAGTTATGCAAGTGCGATAGGAGGTCGTGTTTCACCGATGGTACGGGAAACAGCTTCGCTCTGGATAGACCATTCGGAATCCCATTGGTATTATGACTATGTGTCTATGGGAGGCCGAAATCAAGGTAGGTGTGTATAGTCTTAACCTGAGACTTACATCGCTAATACTTACGATAATCGATAGACTTTGGTCTTGGTGGTACAGAGCTTTAACCGGTTCTGCGTACACCACTTCTGGGTTTATCAGAGAGTCGTAGTGTATGGGTGTGATGTCAAGACGGAAGTATCACTTCAGTCATAGTGGAGATGATGTCACGCAGGATACGGTATTATTGCTATTAAGTGTTGCGCAACCATCGGGATATTATGACTAGGTCATGCATACCGATTATAGAGACTAGTTACCAGACATCCGACATGTGCTTCGGACGGGGCAGACACTTATCCAGCCCCAGCCCTAGCACGTGACTATCCGATACTGGGCCGATATACACAATACTACGGTATACTACGCTTGATACAGATCTATATATTCCTGTAAGAATATTTCTGGAGAATTGGGTAGGCATGGCGCTTTGCTAGAAGCCAACCTTGTCTTGTAAATCGGTATAAACGTAGTACGAGGTACTTACGTGTTCGGATAGTCCGACGACCGTATTTACTGCCAACATATCCGGAGATCTCATGGGTCGGTTCCTGAAGATTCACCGATGACGTATGACTCGCACTTTAATTAATCTGGGATTAATTCGATGATAGAGAAAATTAATCTGGGATTAATTACGGAGATATTTTATCTCGGATAAAATATCGTTAAAGAGAGAGTACGATTAATTTGGAATTAATCGATAAATTAATATATTCGATATATTATAACGAAATTAGATTTCGACGTGGAATTGAAATTAGATTTTAATTCGGGCGAACGAATTAATTTAGAATTAATTCGTTAGCGACGTGAATAGTGAATTCGCTAGGCGTAATCATTTAATTACGACAAAACGGAAAATTCGTTAATTTGGAATTAGCGAACCCGAGCCCGGGATTGTTTGCGAGCGCATTCGCATTTCGAATTCGAGTGCGGCACGCAAGTCAAATCAAGCGTCAAATCGCAAATCACATCAAGCGTCAAATCACATGTCACTTTGAGTGATGTGACATTTGAGTGATTGATGTGAGTTGATATGAGATGAAAGGAAGCATTAAATGCTTTGCTTTTTGAAATTGAAAATGGTAATGACTTATTTAATTTTTGGAAAATAAATAAACCTTTTACATTTTTCTTTTTCTAATTCATTCTCTCTCTCTCTTTTTACGGTTTCTTTTGAAAACCCTTTTCCCTCTCTTTTCTTCTTCTTCTCCTTCACGGTTTGGAACCGTTTCATCTTCTCAAATTTCTGATTTGACCGAAAAAAAGCGAAGCAAAGAAGAAGACTTAGTGCTAGCACACCATGAGTGATACAGAGGTGATAGGGAAGTGAGTTCGTGAGCTTGGAAGCTTGAAGCTTGGAGCTTCAATGGTGTCTCCCATGGCCGAACCAGTCACCACCGTGCAGCCCCATGTCGACCACCACACGCGCAGCTCACTGCCGAGCAAGGGAGAGCAGTTCGCACTCCATCTTTGTTGCATCTCTACCGATCAATGTGAGTTATTCCGCACCTCCTTTGATATGTATTCAACTCGTTTATGCATGATTTATGATCCTTGGGACTTGATTGAAACTCAACACTACATATTCCTTGAAGCTTTCTTCTGGCTTCTGTTTGGTGTTTTCAAAGTCCCGGAGTGACAAGTCAATCTCCAGATCTGTGACATACTGTTTCAAAAAGGCCTTTGCCAATTCCCTCCAATCCTCATTGATCTTCCTCTCCAGGTTGTGATACCATACCACGGGTGCCCCCTCGAGTGACATCCCAAACATTTTCTGAACCTAACGCTTGGATAAACCCACTGAACTCATAACTGAAACATACTGACATAGATGGACCCTCGGATCCCCATTCCCGTTGAACCTGGCCATATCTGGCATCTTGAATTGAGCTGGCAAATGTTCTTCAAAGGTCATTGCCTCATAATCTATCAGGTCTTCATGTTTTCCCCTCATCTTATGGGTAACCGACTCTACCTGATCTCGGAGTTTCTGCAATTCAGCTTGAGACCCTGCCACTTTCTGTTGGAAATCTAATAACCATATCCCAAGATCAAAAACAAGCAAGATATATATAAGAATGAACTAGATTGAAGTAATGGCGGAAACAATACTCACAAAAACCAAATGTGGATGCAATGGATGAAGCGAAAATTGCTCCTTTGTGCAGTGGGGAATCCGGCCAAGCAGTAAAGAGAAGCTCCAAGCTTTAGTTGATCCTTCCAAGCTCTAAGATGAGTTTCCCATAACACCTTGTATGATCCCTTGATGTTGCTAGCCAACTTGTGTGTTAGAGTTCCAACAAGCACATTTTCTTCTTGTCTTGCCACAAAACAAATGAAGAAATATGGAGAGAGTTTTAGCCTACTGTTTTCGGTAATTTGAGAGAGGAAGGAGATATGATTTTTGTTTCAAAAATCAATTTATATTTATGTCATAATTATATTAAATAATAATATAAATATAACACAAACCATGCAAAGACTTAGAGTGTCTAACACTCAATTTCATGCATTACCTTTGAGTGCTTTGTACACTATCTTCATGCATTGCATCTTGATTAAATAATGCAAATAATGACAAGTGTCATGTGGGCCCCACACGTTTCCAAAATGAAA